>WNHD01000726.1:0-25703 GCA_011057455.1 Ganaspis sp. Gsp50
TAGTACTAGAATTTAATAAAAATAAATGTAATTCGACGCGTAGAATTCGCAAATGATGCACAAAACTCGTTTGGTATTTATTATCATATTGTTTTCAAGAAAAACTACCAAAAATGAACTAAAATGTCCATGTCCTCCCACCCCCTAGCCAACAAATTATTAGTCTTGGAAAACTGAAAGGAAAAGTTGGAATTTAAAAAACATTTACCACGCTTGCTAGAGCCCCGGGTCTATTAGGCTTTCACAGTTAGTCTGTGTAGGGATTCACAAACAAAGAATATCGTATGTCATTTTCAATGTGTAGATTAACCAAAAAACGACATTGTACGTCACTAGTGTATTTTTCCGTCAAGGAAGTAGTTGCCCAACCTCATTGAATAATATTCAACAGATTAAAATAACTTTTTATTAATTGTACACTGTGATCAATGGTAATAGCCAATATTGTGGGAAAATAAGTACGTGAGAATGTCGTTGACAGTACTCGAGTTTTTGATAATAATATTGAATAATATTCAACAGATTGAAATAACTTTTTATGAATTGTACACTGTGATCTATGGTAATAGCCAATTTAGTGGGAAAATAAGTACGTGAGAATGTCGTTGACAGTACTCGAGTTTTGGATAATTTTTTCGAAAATTTGAATCAAATTTATTAGGGTGTGATTTTGTCACACCTATGTGAATGTGCTGGCCGCCATTTTGAATTTGCTCGAAAAATAAAAGGAAAGGTCAATGAATTATTCCAGTACCTGGTACTGGATCCATAGAACTAGAATAAAATCCATTGACTTTTATCAACTTTTTTCATATTAATTATTTGAAATGATTGCTTACTTATGTCCCATCCAGAAGTCGAGTAATATCAATGAAATTTTCATGCATAGTTGAGGACAATAATGCCTTCCAAAAAGTCACTAGACAAATGCCTACTCTGCGTGTCGCTTTATATGTTGCTTTATTTCATGCCTTAATATTTTTTTTTCACATAGGCATAGAATTAAGCAACATAGAAGGCGACACGCAAAGTAGGAATTTGCTTAGTAACCTTTTGGAAGACATTATTGTCTCCGACTGTACTACTTAATATATAGTACAGTCGACGTCAGATATGCCTTAGCATCCGGCCAAAAACCTGCTAGCAAAATTATCGTTTGAAATGTTTTCCCATCCAAGGTGTCCTCCTATTAAAAAAAAGCAGGATACCACGGATGGGAAAGCGTTTCAAACTGCCCCATGGATATACTGCCATGGATGGGAAATCACTTCAAACAAGAATTTTGCTAGTGGATTTTTTGGCCGGATGTTAAGGCATATATGACGCCGACTGTACACTGTACTTCATAAATGCCTTACCCTCTAGGGAATTCTCAAATTTCAAAGAGCGCACGATTTCTTTTGTTTCTTTTTTTGTTCATGACGGAATAATCATGGGCATAGATCTATAGAACATTAGAAAAGGTACATTTTTTGAAAATGAAAAGTCCCCACAGGGTAAGGCATTTATGAAGGACAGTGTACCTGAGGTAGTTTATTTACACAACCCTGGTTGAAACATGACTTTAATGCTTTCACTTTGCCACGAAAGAGAACGCACTTTGTAGATGGGTAACATCTCTACTGCTTGTTTCATCTTTTGTAGATTTGGGAAGCTACGCGTACATTTTAACTGTTGTATTGTGCGTCAACCCTAAATCATACTTTTATTCAAATGATACGTTCTTTATGTAGCACACGCACATGTAATATTCGCATTAGCATTGTCCAAAACAGAATTGCACACATGCTCATTTTCATTAATTTGTGAATGTAAAATTTTGAATAATATAAATTTTGATGTCATTATTATTTTAATTTTTAACCTTGTTGCTAGTATTAAGTAAATAAAAGAAAATGACGGAGGTAGAGGACATCTTAACGACAGGTTGCATTTCGGTAATTATAAGAATTAGAAATAAAACAGCAAGAAACAAAACAAAAACATTAATAATGACGATAATAATAATTATATTAGTTACTTGTAAAATGTTAAAACATAATTGATTTAGAATAATTATTTTGCATGTTTAAATATGGTAAATAATCTGCATTGTTTTTCTTTTGTTTACAGAGAATGCTTTCCAGAAAAACTGTCTTCATGCCGAGATTGCAGTGTTTAGTGAGTACAATATTTTTATTTTTAACTTAAAATTATTGTAAAGTTACTTTTTATGTATATGCGATAATAGCAACTTTTTACTGCACTATTATTATTATTATTATTATTATTATTATTATTATTATTATTATTATTATTATTATCATTATTAATTTTCATTTCAGTTAAAATTATTTAAAACTGTATAGTACAAGCATTTATGCATACAAACTTCTATTATCAATTTTCTCCTTTTCTGTTATATTTTTTTTCCAATGTTCACTGAAAGTATTAATTCATGTCGCCATTTCCATCATTAATTGATTACTTTATAATTTTATGTTTTCTCCTTCAATTTCTTTTACAAAACAACAACTACAACAACCAACACAAGCAGGAAATCAATCGTACATTTTGGACCAGCAGCGAAACAGCAAGCGACGATGAATCTGCCAAATTGTATAAATTAACATTGTCAGACGGGACTGCATTTGAAGATTTATTTTTGCTATCTCCTCATTTAAACTATTGTCTTTCTAATGCGGGTAGAAGGTTGACAACAAAGTCAATAGTCATTATTCGGTCACACCTATTGACTCCACACAACGATGAATTTGGTTTACGAAGGTATATAATACAATTTCTTGAACATAATACTCATATAAATTTCACAAAATAAATTAAATATCAAAGTCCGACACTACGTTCTTCTTTGTCCTTTTACGATAATTAAGAATTTTAAAAAAACAACAAAGATATTATAAATAACTATATAAACATTTGGAACTGTCTATCACGGTGTCACAGTTTGTAGCCCCAAAAAAATACTAAAAAACATGAAATGTTTAAAAATAACATTCTAGTTAATTTTTAAAACGTAAACAAAGCATTATACTTGTTTCACATTCCTCGTTTACGTTTGTGTTGCACAAACAATAAGAATTAGCTAATAAATTAAAGAAAATATCATGAAGAAAGGTATTGGTTCCAAAGTTCCCTTCCATTCTATTTCACAAAAGACGCCTGACATTATTATTTGTCCTAGTTTAAATTTATCTTTTTTTATTTCCTTTCATTGCACATTTTTTTACAAAATATTGTCAACTGTAAATATAAACAAGTGCATTTAATTATATAAATAAAAACAAATATATAAACAATTTGTTAACGTTAAAAATGTATTTCGATGCATGGACTGAAATAGAAACTCAATACTTTCTTTGTGACATTGATTAAACCTTTTTCATTTCAATATTGAATCACTAGTGCGAGTGACAAACACTAACCTTGTGTGTAAACACGAAAAAAATTGAACATAAAACCAATTTTACTATTCCAAGCAATAATGAAAATATAATTCCAAAAAAAAGAGAAATAAAAACAACTTTCAAAATGTTATTAGAATTGTCCCTCTTTCATGTTTTCCTTATTATTATTAATTTTGTTTAAGATAATTCTTTACAAAAATTATTGTAAAAATGAAGGATATTTTTACAATTTATACAATTATTATGAAACAAAAAAAAAAAGTAGCAAATAAATAAATAAAGAAACAAACAAACAGGTCACATGACTATGTCACTTTACATGTTTTAATTCCCATTTGCCCCTAATTTCATTTAATATAAAACCTAAGAAACATGAGAAATATCTTTTACTATTTTAAAATAATTTTAATTTAATTATTTATCTCTTTATTTATTGCTTACAATTAATTTTTTTTCCTTTCTTTCTGCCTCTCAAAGATTGATGATTTTCATCACGAATTTGACGATAATAAATAATAGAATGGAACAAATATATGGTAATCATGAGGAATTGGAAGTGGATCTTCTCAGTTTCGAGCTGGATAATGAGAATGATTCTCAAGATTTTAAGAATGAGAATGAGTCTAATGGAAAAATCGCAAATCGTGATTCTTTGCGTATGTTGAATGGTTACTGTAACTAGCTTTTTTCTTGTCAATTATTAAATTTTTATTAATATTAGACAGACCTACACGATATCAGGAGCGCCTTCTTTTATCACTGCTTTCATTTATATCAATTTAATTGTTTGTATGTGGAAACAAATCAAAATTACAAGCAAAGTTACTCAAATTTTTTTTTTAAATATTACAAAGGGAAATTTTGTAAAAACTGGGTAACGCGGACCCTTCAAGGAACATTCTTCTCGCCAGTTTCACTTGTTGAACAAGAAAAAAAAAATTAATCACAAAAAGCCGTCATGAGCACTGTTCACACATACACCATGAAATATAATTATAATTAGCTGCGCTTGCCATTGTATTAATTTTATATTCACTTTTCGCAGAAATCAGCGAGACAAAAGATGATGGTGAACAAGTTGACGGTGACTTTGTTCATAATATTAATATTATTAGTGCAAACGCTTCAATCGATATGCAAATTGATCAAGATGAATTACAAAATTTATTTGGAGGTAAAATAATTACAATTGACATAAAATAGCCCAATAATAATCGTTAAATTTGTGATTCATTTAAGGTAAAAGTACCAATACCGGGACACTTAAGAGTCTTAGGGAATTTAAATGTTTAAAATTAATATGTGAACTGAATTTTATATAATCAATATGATTTTATTTCAAAAGATATGTATTAATTCTATACCAATAATGAAAGAAAGCTAAAGGTCATATAATATTAAACTTTAAAATACTAATAATTCGATACTACTGCTTGTACCAATAACTACAAGAGATAAAATAAGTTGTCCTTCTGTCCCATTCAGAAAGTCCCAATAACAGGATATGATTTAAAAATGAATACACTACTTATTGCTTAATGACCAAAAATTATTTAATGTAATAAAAATCAAATATAATAAACATAACGATCATCATTATTATTGTTAATAACATTATTTCATTATTATTATTCAAACATTTTAAATTTGAACCTTTTTCAAACTCTGAAATGGCTTAATATAAATTGACTCATTAGAATGTCTGCGTTTATAATGAAAAACTTTAGATTTCTCCTTTTTCATTTATTGGGAATAATGAATAAATAAAGAATGGAAGAATAATGAAGAACTTATTGAATTATAAAAAAAAATATAATTATGTTTACACTAATTTATTTATTTTAATGTTACGTTTTTGAATTCTCAATACTCCACTTTTTAATACCAATATTAATAACACTTCTTCTATATTCTAAAAAATATAAACATTCCAATTTGTTTTTTAACCAATATTTAAACAAAAAGAAAGGCAAAACTTCTGAAAACGACGAAAAAAATTTTATCACGGCAGGTTATAGATCACATAAACAGCTGTTCAAACAACCAATGTCCCGCTATTGGGCAAGTTATGCACCGATACAAAGAACACACAAATTTAAAATATAAAATTGATTTTTGAATTACATGTCTTTAACTTCTATTGGACATAAATATTCTAAACTTCATACTAATTATGTACCAAAAAAGGAGGAATACTTCAACAATCAGTGTCTTAACATTTCACATGGATTTCTTACGTTTAAGCTCAGAAACGCTTGCTAACTGGACAGGAAATGCTTAACATTGATTCAAACATCTTTTTCAATATTATAACTTTAAATTAAGTAATAAAACACATTGTGGATTATTATCAATCATTACTAAAATTGTAAAAATATCTAATTCTATTTTGATATTCTCATAGGAACACCTCCAAAAAAAAAAAATGAAAATCAGGTCAGTGTCCATGCCCCACATAGCACCGAACCTTTTCTAAAGCTTGCCTAAAGCTCGCAGTGCAAGGTTCGCAAGCTTTAATTGCAAGCTTTAGGCAAGCTTGCGTAAAGATTAAAATGTCCGCCTTAATTAAATGTTTAACGACAAGCGTGCATAAAGCTTGCATTTTAAGCTTTAGGCAAGCTTTAATATAAAGCTTTATGTAAACTTTAATTTAAAGGTTCATTCACTGATGGATGGACATAAAAATTTTAAAACGATGCCCAGTCCTAAAATACAGCGTTTGCGGCTGCGCAATACATTTTTTTGAACTACCATGTATAGTGTACAATGTATAATTTCAAAATAAATTGATTTTTATAATTTATAATTAATTATTTATGGATTTTTTTAAATTAAAGCTTTACCAAAGTTTTAATTTAAAGCTTGCCTAAAGCTAAAAATGCAAGCTTTAGGCAAGCTTGCCGTTAAACATTTAAGTAAGGCCGACATTTAAATCTTTACGCAAGCTTGCCTAAAGCTTGCAATTAAAGCTTGTGAACCTTGCACTGCAAACTTTAGGCAAGCTTTAGGAAAGGTTCGGTGCTATGTAGGTGTATTAGGACGTGTCCCGTTATTGTTACTTTTAACGTATTGGGTACAATTAAGGCTTTTGAAAGAGACCAAAAATAAAATACATTGCTGTTGCAACTTTTCTTTCCTACCTCAAACAGAAAGTACTGTCACTATATTCTTAAAAAAAAAATAAATTGATTGAGTACTAATTAGGTTCTTTTCTTTCTCGTAAATATTGTTTCAAAGAGAAACCTTTTCTTACTTCAAAACTACATAATTCATTTATTAAAGAATAATTTTTTTTCTGTTTGCAGATTTAGAGGATGTCAATTCCTTCTAATGGACAACTTTCTTGACTATGTACATATAGCTCATCTTGCTTTTTTCAATTGTCTTGTTTTTTTGTGGGTCACCTTAAAGAAGAAATGTAATTCTTTTTAAACATTTGAAGACAATAAGATCATTTTTCGATAAAAATTCCAAATACACAAATTCATTTTTGTACTTTATTAAATAAATAGGAAATAAACAATATTAGCTTATAACTATTATTATTATTTTAATTATAATCACGTATATAATATTAACGTATATTAGCTTTCAACCCTGATTCTAGTAAAAAAAATTTCGGTCGTTCTGCAATGTAGTATTTAGAGTAATGTTTAACGTTGCCTTTCACCTGAGAAGGCACTAATGTGCCATGTTTTGCCTATTTCGATTCTTTTCTGACTTTATGTCAGTATTAAATTGGAGCAATGATGTTTGATTGCTGAGATTGATGATGTTTGTTTACTGGATAAAGATGAAAAACTTATTTTTTCTTCTCAACTTCCTAATGAATATTCTGTGAATAACAAAAAACCATTGTAAGTAGATGAGAGCAATTCACTTTGTAGTGAAGATGATGTGATTTTATTTTTGGATTCACATGATGAAAATGACATTTGGGTTGAATAACTTTATAATAGTCAGGTGTATAAACCTACTGAAGAACTATTCAGTAAAAAAGAAATTGAAGAAACAAATGCTTACGAGAAATTTTAATGATTTCAGGAACAAAATGACGATATATGGGACGAAATAATTTAATCTCAACAAATAACGGAGCAGGAAATAAAAAAAGCATATTAAAAAGTTAAAAAATCTGTTTCAAAACAAAAAACCTTTTGGAAGGCATATATGTTCCCGAATGGCATTTTTATTGTGGGTTATAGTTTTTTCGGATAATTTTATTTTAATTAAAACTCCCTTTTCAATTGCTACCAGTCAAAAAAAAATATTTTCTTTATACTATTATCGAAAGCTATTCATATAAAAGTAATTAGAATAGCCATTTATTACAAATGAATCTTCATTCTATGTAGAAAGCTATGTAGAAATAAAAAATACATTAAAAAATTATGCTCAGTTTACATGATAATGAGAGCGATATTCATGTACAAAGAAATAAACTTTTTTCAAATCAATTTTTTTTTTAGGCATCTATATGTAATATGAAACCACATAAACCTAAGAACTGTCCGAGGGGTAGTCCACTCGGATATTTCTCGTAAACCCGCTAGATATTCCCGTATATTCTTGTCATATTCCGATGTGTTCTAACATATATCCTGCATTCTAGGTAATCACTGATATTCCTATGTGTTCTCAATTATTCTCAAGAATTCCCAAATGTTATCAATTATTACCAAAAATTCTCAAGTATTCTTTAAAATTCTTATAAAATTATTTTCCTCTTTTATTATTTCTTAAATTTTCATTGTTTTCAATGCAACTATAAAATATTTTTACTTTTATGAATTTGAATATAGTTAAGAAAGCTTTAAGTTATAGCTGTGGCTAAAATAAATGTGACAGAAAATACGTTAATAGAGTTGCAATACTCAAATATGTGTAATTTTAAAACGTCGTTCAAAGCACAGCTACAAAAAAATGAATTATTCCGTTTTTATGTGTTTAATTAAAAACAATTTTAAATTCGATAATATAAAACTATAAAGAATAAACTGAAATAAACTGCAAAAAAAGTAACTAGCTAGTCCCTTTTAAAATACTTCTTTTGGCACTGTAGGTAGTATTATTTTCGTCCTTTATTATATTTTTATTTTTTTTCACTAAATAAGTACATAATTGTATTATTTTTAATAATGAGATAATTTTCATTGTACTTATTAAAGTATTGGATATTTTTTCGATATTTTTTTAACGAAACTAGCTTTTATTCTTTTTCAATTATACACTCGATATTGATTTACCTTAAAGATTTTTAAATTATTTATGTATTTAGTCAATATTTCGTAGGTATAACACAGAAGAATATACAATAATTTTTGCTAAGCATTACAGCTGACATTTTTACATATTCCAACATATTCTCACATTAAAGTATACTCTTCCTAATATTCTCTAAAATTTGTCATATAATTATATTCTTTTCTTAATCTGAATATTCTTTATTATCAAGTATTCACAAATATTCCTAAGTATTCCCAAATATTCCCCAGTATTCCTTTGGGAATATATTCTTCGAACACACTAAATTGGAGTGTACCACCCCTCGGAACTGTCACAGTAAATAAAAAAACATAAAATAACGCAAGATAACGTAATTTTTATTAAAATGGTTTTCCATACAAAAATGATGAATTGTATTAAAGGGATCTAAATAGAAACATCAGTTACATTCCTTTTTTCATTGTAAGGGATATTTAATCAGGTTTTTTATAATAAATTAACTGAAATATTCAAGAAATCAAAAGTTACTAGTTATTTAAACTGATTTTTAAACGTTCCAACCTATTATTTGTTTAAAATGATGCTATTTTATTTTCTTCAACTTTTTTCAAAATTGACATTTCAGGAGCTATATTGTTTTTCAACACATTGCTGCCTTTATTCATCCTTTTTCTCATTATTGAAAAAATTGTGCTACATATTAAAATTGTATTGTACGAATTTAATAATCAATAATAAGAATCGAAAGGGTTTATTCATTCTGTCCACAATTGAACTTGGTCGTTTTTATTTTCATTTGTTTTCAGATAGGTTCAGATGTTTTCATTTCATTCACATTTATTTTTTCATGTGTAATTTAAAAAATTGAATCAATTAAATATTTTATAATTTAATAATTAAGTAATGAACTTAGTACAAAATCAATGCCCAACTACGACGAAATAAATACTATAAATTAAGATAATTTCCACAGTCAGTTTAACTGCATACTATGAGATGCATTTTTAATTTATTTTATTACAACATTATATACAAATATTGCTTTTAGTTATGAAAAATATTAGTTTAATATTTTATCGTGATTGCGATAAAAATTAATAGCGCGCATAAACGCGCGTATCTTTAGCTAGTAATCAATAATGAAGGTTAATAAATACCGGATTTTATCATTAATATTACTCTAATTTACAGAAAACATGCAAAAAATTAAAATTTAAAAACCTTTATATATTATTCCTTTATAAACAATATAAAGAGAAAGAAAATGTTACACACATTAAATAAAATTAACGTTTTACATAATTATAAAAAATATTTAAAAATTAACAAATTTTATTATTTTTAGTATTTTAATTTGTGATATGAAATAAAAAGAAAAAAAGTTATACCTTACAGAATAGAAATTATTTATACCCCAAATTTAAAAAGTACGAAACCACATAATTATGGACTAAATGATGTTAGGTATTTTTTTTCTTTTTAAATTTAATACCTTTCTAAAGGTAAATTAGTTAAATAGGATTGATTTTAATAATAAAAAGTCATTCACTGATTTAAAGACTAATACTTTATTGATAATAATTTTTACTGTAACAAATAATTACTTTATATGCTTCAAATATTATAATACTTGTTGGGCTCAAGTGTCGTAAACATCCACCCACTCCATTATCCTGTGAAAAGATTTTCTTTTTTAATTTTTCACGCTATTTATATAATAATAATAATAATTTAAAATTAGTAAGATTAAGTAAAAAACTTTTTTAAATTAATATTAAAAAATTTGGCAAATTTGATATCGTTATTATTTTAGAATCACTTACGATGAGTTATGCGATTCTTCGTCACTCGTCATTTCACTGTCCTCACTGTCCATTTCTTGGATTTGAGGATCCAATAACGCTGTTCCCATACTATAATTAAGGAATTTAATTATATATTGTTAACATAAATTGCATTTTTTTAAAAAAAAAAAACAAAAGTGAAAATCAGAATAAAATATTATAAGAATGAATAAGCACATTAAATAGTCATTTTTATGCTTCATTAACTCCCACGAAATACACGTCTCAAGTTTAAGGTACACTTTCGAGGCATTTCGTGAGTTTAAAACACAGTCACCATAAACTTGAGATGGCAAAAATTTTTTTTTAATCAACGTCTTACGGTTTTCTTAAACTTATTGTAATATTTTGATTTACTGATTGACACTAAATTTATGATATAAAGATATCGCCATTAACTCTTAAGTCAATTATTTTGTTATTTCATAAATAAACATTAAGTTTGCACAGAAACTTCGCCTCAAGTTTGTAACAAATATGCAGTAAACTCTTTTTTTAAAATATTTAAATATCTATTTTATAACTTGTAATAAATCTACTGCTTCCATTCAATTCACAATATCTATAATAATGTAATGCAATAAAAAATTAGTGATTTTTAAAGAATATAAAAATTCTCTACAGAAAACAATACGTTTTTTTGTTAATTCCTTTCTAATTTTAATATTTTAATTACAGATTGTTGAGATCTGCAGATGCAAGCCCGCCTTGCAAATTTACTATATGCCCATGAATTTACCTGATAATAATCTCTAAAGGTTATTTTCATAACAAGCCATATAGGTGTGTTAGGATTACTAAATTCATAAGTGTATTCATAAATGCATTACTACAGTACTTAAATATTTAATATATTAAATGTCATATGGATATAATAATTATCATAGCATAAAGTGACTATAAATTGAACCTACTAATAACGATGAATGTCAAGGATGCTCTCATTCCTGATGCAATCATCGATATATTTTAAATTGTACACCAATTGGAATGAAAGACATCTTTGGGGTGTTGTCAAGGTAAATGCTCCTTGGAAGTGTTCCTCAATCACTACCATTCCTCCATGCATCTACAAAGTTTTAAGAAAAATGTAGTAAGTAAGTTAATTAAATTCACAACATTATGAATGCTCATTCATTTAGTTTAATTTAATTTTAATAATAATATTCATTTTATATTTTATCAAATGTTATTTAATTTCAAACAGTTTCTTAATTATTTAATGAGAAATTGTAAGTAAAGTAATTTAACTTTTTTGGTAAATAAACAAATATTATTAATTTAATAAATATAGAATATTTTTAGATTATTTGGGAACAATAAGGTTACAAAAAACAATAAAACATTTATAGGCTACACTTTTCAATTATGATTACTTAAATTTTTATGCATTCCTTAGAAAGTTTTTAATATATTGATCAAAATTTTTGACGTTCTCTCCTCCTTTTGGAATAGAGAAAAACTTCTTGGTGATCAAGTTATGCAATAACTAGCATTAAAAAGAATCATTAAAATTTATTTTCTCCGCCTCAGTTTACCAACAAAATTGATTTTAAAATTTTTTTTTTTAAATTGAGAAAAATGTAGGATAAACTTTTTTAATACATATAAGTAGTAAGTTATATAAATTAGACGAGAAACGCAGAGACAAAATATGGAATGTTATAAATTAGGACCTCCTGATTTTAGATGGAAAATGGACAAATAATACAACAATTTAAATCTAGAAAACTAATGTTCATTGGATTTTTCTAAAATGCTATTTTTCAAACAATGACAAAAGTTTTTTTGGTTTATAATGCAGTAATTTAATTATTTTTGATATATTTACATTTGTAAACTTTATTATTTACTTTATTTATTACTGCTATTAAACAAGGTTAATAAATCAATTTTTATTAACATAACAATAAACAGAACATAAATAGTAACATAGATTTTTGGTTAAATACACTCAAATATCCTAAAATTATCGTAAAATTAAACGAAAAAGGGAAATTTTTATCTGTTATGTGAACAATTTTTTACTCACGTTTATTTTTTGGAAATATTCCAAACGTACAGCTTCTCCTAAATCTGGATCTAAATAAAACAGCATTTCCTGACCGTTTCTATCAATGAATAGGTCCATTCTTTTTTAATTTACAAGTTATAAATGATTTTTAAACAATTGTCAATAAAACCTACACTTCTACGACCAAGGTTTATGAATATTCTGTGGGTTCATATTTGCGTTTTATTGCGGCATCGCCAACGCCATCTACTAGAAACATATAAAGGCAAGTTCGGAGACATACACTTAAGTGCATAAATGCCTTGTCCTCTAGGTGAATCCAGTAACTCGAAATAACTGCATATTTCTTGTATTTTCTGTTGTTCATGACAGAAAAGAAACTATAGGTTTAAATGTCATGAATTGTATGGAACATAAGAAATGTGTCGTTGTTTCGAGTTACTAGATTCCGCCAGAGGAGAAGGCATTTATGCACTTAAGTGTACAATCGGAGTGACATACATGTTTCCTTCTATTCAGTTCTACTCCACGTCCATATTCATTGCTTTAGAAATAAATATCCCACGGAGGAATAATAAAGAGACCGAAGTGCAATGCTTTGGTCAGTAGAAAAGGTACCAATTCCCTGTCTTCGGTCAACGCAGGAAATGGACTGAAAACTCTTGCACCTGCGCGTTGCACGCGTTCTGTCTCTACTGCTCTTAAAGGAAATATAAGGGTGACGTCCCATGACTGCGTTTTTCTCTGCGTTTTATCACTAGGTCATGAGTGCGCAAATGATAAACATATACTTGCGTCTCTTTTTATCTCATGGCCTGGTTATAAAACTTGGACGTAGTCATGGGACGCCACCCTTAAGGCCTAAGCACAATAGTTTGTGGATGCAGCCTTAAGGAGAGTCCAGAATAAAGCTGTGAACTTGGGCAGCGACGCGTCGACGTTCACTCTGTCCTTCTCTTTCCCACGAGAAAAACAAGGACAGAGTGAACGTCGACGCGTCGCTGCCCAAGTTCATAGCTTCATTCTGGACTCTCCTTTACTGTACTAGCGAAACCTTAGTTTATATTGTTGCAAGTGCTTGCCATCAACTCGAAAGTTTAATATTAATATACATTGTATTTTAAGAATTGTCAAAAAATGTTTTTTAATTGCCAACATTGCGGTAATTTAATGCCCTGGGATGACATGTGGGCAATAAACTGTGGGCACATTTTTCACAGTGGATGTCTGGAAATTATTTGTGCAGGGTGAGTGAATACAGTGAAATAATGTACATGAAGTTGTTCATTTGTAAAATTGTGAATTTGTAAGAAAAACAATTGTGTTCAGCTTATCATTTTCATTTAATTTTAAGAAACGGTCAGTGCACAACATGTTTAGAGGAAATTGTCACTGATCCGGTGCTTTTATATCCGAGATTGGATCAACAACCGATTCTTGAGGAGAATGAAAATCAGGAGGAAATAAACAATGATAATGTAGCTGATGACGAGGAGCAAGAGGAACAATGCCAAAATTGCGCCAGGATGCAGGCAGAAATTGAAGATTTGAAAGAAGAGCTGCAAGACTCAATGGACGTAGTGGATGATCTTTTAGAGGAGAAGAAGAAATTGTCGTGTAAATTGGAATGAAATTAATGTTTCGAAAGTTGTTCTAGAAATTTCTATTTTTTCTTTTTTCTGCCTAAAATGTTTTAATTAATGATAATGAATAATAGTAATGAAATTCAAGAACATTTTAATTGTACGCTCGAAAATATGTTAATTGTTATTTTTTTTTCTTTCTTTAGATTAACACAAATTTAAGTTATAAATTAACGACTTTGAGTGTACACCTCATAACTGAAAGAATAAAAAAAAAGTAATCGAAATAAAAGCCTTTATATTTCTAGGAAAATGCAAAATATATTGGGATACTTTAAACCCTAAACAGAATAGAAACGGTAAAACTAACGTCCTACTCTCTCTTATAGGTCTGTCCTTGTTGGAAAATGACAGGCCTATAAGTTATAATCCCGTCAAGAAGTGGTCGATTAAAATTAATGAATACAGTTTCTGTATAAATGAAAGTAATTTTTGAAAATTTAGCTTTTTAATTTTCAGCTTTCCTAGAAATGGCATTTAGAGTAATTGAAATGGCGTCAACCAGATTAATCGAAACAAAAAAAAGTAGCCGCGGTAGCTTCACCAAAAAGGTACCGATCCTGGTACCTTTGCCTCCAAAGTTAGGTAGCCTATCCACTGCCTCATTTAGCACTTCTGTTCATTTTCCTTTTAAGAAAAAAAAACAGGACGTACACATGTAGTTATTGAGCTCAGAGAAACTTTTTAACGTATTCGTGATTAATTTTAACATTTTGTATGCTATAAAAATTATATTTTAAATAGCTCTAATTAATGATCTGGTAATTCGAAAGTCAATTTTATATAAAAGCAAATATGTTTTTAATGAAGTTAATAATAATAACATAGGTATTTTTTTTAAAGAAAATATAACTAGGGCGTCTACTAATTTTGTGCAACAAAATTCCCTGTCATTTCCCGGTTTTTTCTGGTCTCTTTTGAATTTTTTCACGATTTATTTTCGGTTGTCAGAATTGAATTGTTTAAACTGAAAACATAAATGTTTATCTACAAAGATTTTTTGTTCTTTCATCTTAAAATATTATGCTTATTTTACACGAATATATTTTTTTAACTTACTTAATTCTTTATTTCAAATATATCTGAAATATATTCTGGGTTTCTACAAATTTTTCTTCACAAAATTCCATGAGTTTTCCATTCTTTTAATGAGAAATAAAAAAAAACTTCTATGATGTTTTTTTAAAATATATTTATTCATTAAAACATAAAATTTTCAATATTTTGTAAGAATTTAAATTACTACAACACTTACAAAATATTTAGATTTTAAAATCTGTTTATACTTTATTTAATACTTAAAAAGCTAATAATTTTAATTACTTTGCAAGAGCTGGAAGTTTTTTTAAAGATGTTTAAAGTAATTTTCAGTTTATTTAGATATTTTGAAATATTTTTGAGTGTTTCTAAATATTTTAAGATATTTTAAAAGAAAATGATTCATTAGGAAGTATTTGGAAATATTATAAAGTAATTTTAAGTATTTTCAAATATTTTGAAATTTTAAATATTTTTAATTATCTGAATTATTTTGGAAGTTGTTTTAAGTATTTGTAACTGTTTTAAAGAAATTTTAAGTATTTTTAAATATTTTGAAGTGATTAGTTTGAAGTATTTTTAAATGTTTTAGACATTTTGGTATTTGTTAACATTTTTAAGTTTTTTGAAGTACTTTTTTTGTAGTCTGAAAACTGTATGGTTTGTTTATGTTTTTATTTCATGCATTAATGATAATTTAAAGTACAAATCTAAGTGTTAAATAAAAAGTTTAAAACATATCTATTTTTTTTTTAACTTTTCGTATTTATTTAACTCGGTGACCTTTTGAATTAGAATTTTAGGAACTTTCTCCAAAAGAACCTTTGTTTCATCATCAGATTTGCCCTTCCAGCGCATGAGGTCGGTCAAGACATCTGGAACAATGTATAATTATTAGTAAAGATAATAAGTAAGTGGATAAACAATAAGGATAATTAATAGTAAAGAAAAAACAAAAACATAATGAATGAAAAAACCAAGGAAGGAAATAAAGAGCTATTGAACCTATATTTAATAATGAATATTTAATTTTGCATTTTTATAGATGAAGCATTGTAATCGTTACAATATTCAGTTTTCCAAAAATAGTCTAAGTAGACTCATTTTGTTCTAAGAAGCATATATACGAAGTTCAAGGACAATGTCCAGATGTATATGTGTATATACGTTTGTATATATTTTTGTGCGTCTGAGTATGCGTATTTGTAGCTACTTTTTGTGGACACACAATATTTCAAGAATGTTTTTATACATCTTAATGAAATTTTGTGAAATTTTTTGCAGTATTTAAAATATAAAAATAGACAAAGTGATTCTTAGAAATATTAAATCTAAAAGTTTTGAGCACGTTTTTTCTTTCAAAAATACGGTTTTTTTGTACAACTTTTTTTCCTATGCCAAAATTAACTTAATTAGTTAATGAAAACATTTTTTTTGTGTCGAAACGAATGGATTGACCTACAGCAAACCAGACAGTAGTAGCCCAATGGGCAATAGAACCTTCTTAACACGTTCTTAAAACGTCTCTCTGTATGTTTCAAAACATTCCGGAACATTGTACTTTGTTCCTATAACGTAATAAAAACATTTTTAAAACATGCAAGAAACGTGTCTCGTCTCAAAACGTCTTTTTGGAACGTTTTTAGAACGTCTTAAGAATGTTTTACGAACGTTCTAAAAGCGTTCTAAGAACGTTCCAAAACGTTTTAAGAACGTTCCAAAAACGTTCCAAAAAAAAACGTTTTAAAAACGTTCTAAAATAGTTCTGAAACTTCCTTTGAATTTTTCCATACACATATGTATAATATGATATAGTTATTTTATTTGAAAATCTTTAATTTTATTCAAATTCTAGTCGAATTTTTTTTTAATTTTTCGAGCTGTTTGAAAATATCAAAGAATTTATGAATTAAAAATATTGTATCGCCGGTAGGACTCGATCTCGCGACCCTCAACTTTACAGTTGGACGCTCTAACCACTGCACTACGCAACGTTTCTTGGAAAGTAAGTAATATATAGCCGTTTTAAGTTACGTGGATTTTATAATTAATAAATTGTTTTAAAAATAAGGAAAATTAAAACATTTTTTGGTAAAATAATTAAAAATTTTAAATCGTATTTTAAGAATATTTTAACTTTGAAAATAAAAAGGCTCTTAATTACAAAAATTGAAAATTTCCTTCAAAGTTTGGACTTGGAATTTTTGTTTACTTTTTTTGAAAACATTTCCAAAAAAATAAAAAATTTTAATTGTTGTTTGATATTTTAAAGTTAAAATACTTTTTTCACATAGTATTTATAATAATTTTTTTTTCTGATGAACTATTTTTTGACATGCAAGGAACGTTAATTGTCCAGACATAAAACGTTTTTAAAACGTTTTAAAAATGTTCTATTAACGTCCATACAACATGATTATTGGGGTCAAGTTCGGAACGTCTTTAGAACGTTCTTAATACATTTTTGGTACAATGTTCCAGAAACGTTCTAAAAAGTACGTTTTTGGAATGTTATTTAACCAAGTGTGTCCACTGGGAGGCCACCCTACTGACTGTTTTGAGAAACTTTGAAAAAGTATATTGTTCTTTATTTAAAAACTAATTTTTCGTTTATTTTATTTTATTTATACTAATTGATACTATTACAAGGGAACTCCTTACAAATTGCAAAATTGTTTACTGTTTCTTAACCTTATTTTTTTGATCTTTTAATTAAACTTCTATGAATGAGAATCCTTAACTGGCCGACTACCGTTCGGTTTACCCTCTGAAGTTTATATTTGACCAAGAATTTGTAGAATAAATGACAAATTTCTGTTAATGTAGACATTTAAAATTTAATTTTTTTAATAAGAGTTTAAAAATTTTTAAAATATAATTAGAGTTCCTTGTGCAAAAATGTCTACATTAACAAACGAATCGAGTGACATATAAATTGTAATGTCTATATTTTACTAAAAATTCAAGGAGTAATTTGCAGTGTTTAATGAATTTTGACATTTAAAATTCTCTTTATTATATAACTCTTAAGATTATCATTTATTTAATAATAGTTACTTTAGAACTAATTTTTTACTGTACGAAATGAATCGTTTCACGTACATGAAGTATATTTTTGACTAATATTTAATGAAAAAATTTTAATTTTATCACTAGTTTAGGCATTTTAAATACAATTTTTTCCTTATAACTTTTTAAACGCCCTTTCTCCAATAGTTGTCTCTACTCAATAACTATACAATGTTGCATTATGGAAAAAGCTTTAAAAGAATTCAAAATGTCGATTGAATTAAAATTAAATATCTACTTGTTTTACCTTTTAAAACATCCAACTCCAGTGTTGGGAAAGGTTTTCTGGGAACACCCGATTCTGAGCCTCGGACCTTCTTCGTGTCAAAACAGTAAATTTTTAAGTCATCCTTAAATATAGCCACTGCCAATTTCTTTACCATTTTTGATCCACTTGTCAAATTTCGAATAACTTCCCAATCGTCTTGGTGAATAACTAAACCACTTCCAATATGTATCTACAAAAATTTTCAAAAAATTATAATTACTCTTAATTCCCCATTTAAAAATTCTTATATTCTTTCATAAACGTAAAAATATCAACAATTTAAATACAAACATACCGATTTACTAACTCTGGAGTATTTCTTACACATTTCACTGTCAGCATCATCTTCATTACTAGGACCTGCTTGAGAAGACTAGAATAAAAACCAAAAATTTATAAATTTTATTTGTATGAACTGTATATTGTTATTTTATCATATTATAGGAATTCCTATATTATATGAAAGCAACGTACCGACGCATTGGTGTTTATTGATTCACTTAAGGCTCCACCATTTATCCCCTTTTTGCGGCTGGATTCCGTTTCTTGCACCTAAAAGAAGGACAAATGTTAACAAGAAAAGGTTTTGAAAGAAAATTATTAAAATTGAATTGTCTAAATTGTCGTAACTAAAAAGTAGGTAAATTGATGTTATTGAGAAACTGACAAGACAAAATTTGTACCTACACAACGTTGCAGTATACATTAATTTCAACTGAGAAAAGAGGGAGTTAGGGAGAAATACTTGTTGTCTAACAATTAATTTCAATTTTCAGGTGATTTCAAACGCAATATAAGTAAACATATGAACACTTAAAAATGTATGAAACTTTAGTTACATAACGATACGCATTAGATTAAAATATTTCTTAAATAATAAATACCTTCTTTTTTTCCCTTTTACTATCTTGCTTTTCATCATCAGGTGCTGGATTTTCCAATCTCTTTTTTCCATCATCATCACGTAATGAAGTAATCAAATGAAAATCATAACTCGAATTGACTGCATCAGAGACTAGAAACAGATAATAAAAGCAAATTAATATTTAAAAAGTGGTAGATATGAATCTAAATCTAAGTTACAACAAAATCTATTTTCCATTATTAAAAAAATGTAACCCATGAATTCTATTTATCTTCAATCCGATTTGTTTATAGTTTCGAATTATTGACCCCATCGTAAGTTGTGTACATAAATTTCATTTACAAGAATATTCGTTTCTATATCACATACCCTTTTTTAACTCTGCAAAATCTTTCCTTGCAAAAGCTTGATGGCAAACTTCTGCTCCAAAATATAATAGGAATGAATTTTGGTACAATTCCGTAAAAGTTTGATGCATTTTTTTTGAGTTGTTAGGCTGCGTTTTATCTGGAAAACCAAATTTGAAAATAATAGAACTGTTTCACCAAAACAGTTCTCAAAATTATGTAAAAAGTAATAAGTTTGAACAAAAACATTAGGATCATTCCAAAAATAATCGTCTATACCTGGTTGTTCGATAATTTGAAATTTGCCTGAAATAAACATAAATTTCTTCTGTATGTAATTCAATCACTATTCGAAATTTCATAGGGTAAAACACCTTTTGTTCTCTAAAGAAATTACGGTTTAAAAGATTTTTTTGTAGGTTAAAAAGTGACACTTGTAGCGTATTCTAAAAATCTATTAAAAATGTTATTTTCATTAAAACAATAAAGAAATATGAATATTAAAATAGTCTTGAATCACCAAATTTATGTTTAAGCATAAAAACTTTTGATTAAGGCCTTATTTAAAGTATTAAAATAAATTAAATATAGACGCCAAAAGCAGTCAAAATTTCAATGTTTTTTACAGTAAATATTTTCAACGTTAAAATTTAAGAAATATTTAAAATGTACATTTTTAAGTAGTTCAATAAATAATTTGTCAAATACAACCAAAATTATTTAGAAATTACTTACCCAAATATATAAAAAAGAGACTTGAAATTCTGGAAAATTATTAAACTGGTCATTTTCTTCTTGGAACATTTTCTTTGTTAAAAAAAATAAAATAAAAATTCTTTTCCAGTTTAACTCAGAATAAATCAGAAAAATGTAGTAAAAAGCAATTTTTAAGGGTCTTCTTCTTGTTTTTAAGTAAAGTATCTTTAAAAAATATAGAAATTGAACCTATATTAGTATTTAAATTTTGTTTTAATATATCGTTTGAAGTTACAGAATAACAAAGATTTTTAAAAAAATTGTTAGAAAAGATTGGAAAACCCAAATGGACTAACTTCACTCAAAATAAATGAAAACAAAATTTATATATTAATATGTGTTAAATGTGTATGTTGATATGTATGTATATGTTGTTATATGTATGTAATATTTTTTGAAGTTATTTTCTTTAAAAACAATAAGAGGTGTCATGAAATTTTTTTTTTTTTTTTCATAATTTATCTAATTTATTCTGAGTTAAAACCAAAAAGATTTGTAATTTTATCTTTTTCTCCAAAGAAGATATGGCCATTTTAGTGATTTTCAAGAATTTCAAATCCCTTTTTCATATAAGAAGGCACTTAATTTTTAAGGAATTTGGCCTGCATTTGACAAATTACACATGTATCTACCTAAAAATGTGCTCTTACCTAACTTTTACATTTTTAAGGCATATGAAGGAATATAACGTTAGTGGTCACGCAACCCATAGGCAAAATTTATCCCCGGTCTTACTCCTAGAAAAATGAACACATCATTTTGCAATTTGGTAGACATTCATAAAATATTATCAGGAAGGTCTGTCTGTGTGTTCCGATTTTGTTAATATTTTTTGTTTAAATACAATTTTTTTTTAATTATACACTACAGTTGGACAATTTTATAAAATTGATTTTGAACAAAAATATAAAGAAGCTTGGATCAGAGAGACCTTCTTGATGATATTTTATGAATGTCTACCAAATGTAAGAATGATAAGTTCATTATTCCAGGCGTAAGACCGGGGACAGATTTTCCCTATGGGTCACAAGACCAATAACGTCATATTCCATCACATGACCTTAATGTTGGAAAAAATGTTTATCAAAAGATTTTTAAAAAGTATTTTAAACCGTTTTTCTTTAGATATTAAAAGGTGCTTTACCCTATAAAAAATATAATTACATACAAACCCATGCAAAAATTCCTAAAACAAAAACTATATGTTTATTTCAGGATAATTGAAAATGATTGAATAACCGATTCTAGAAAATTATTTTTTTAATTATTCATTATTTCAATTTTAAATCAAATCAAACTATTATTAATTACTTTATCTTTTAAAAAATTATTTTATTGTATTATGTTAATTGTATGTGCAATAACATAAGGTATAATTAAATATAACTTTTATTCTTTTCTCTTACCGTAAGCAGCTAATGCAGATTCAACCACAAAATGTAAATTTTTAAATTTTTCAGTAAATGATGCTACGAATGAATGAACATCTTTTAACTGCTCATCCTTCTCTTCTATGATTCTCTTCAACGAATTTATCTCTTCCAAGAGATTTTCAACCTGTATTTTCTGATTATTCTCAGCAGGAATTCCAGGTAAATTAGGAAAATCGTTAACAACATTCTCTTTCACATTTTGTTCTGCAGTGTCCCGAATTGGATCCTAAAAGAAGAAATAATAATTAAATTTTATATTATTTTTTTCAAAACAGAGGAAAGAAAAATTGTTCAATTATTGTTAAGACATTTTTCCTTTCTTTTTTGTCTGTAATAAAAGCAGAAAAAAACATAACAAGAATGAAACAGAAAGAATAAAGAAAACTTTCGTATTGTATTATGGAAAAACATATGTTAATGCACCTTGGCAATAGAGACAAATAAGCAAACGAGCAAACGAAGGAACACACAAACAGAAACACGCTGAAAAAAGACATTATAAGAATTTGTAAAGAAATTTCGATAAACAGATTTTAGATTTTATTGCAGATGCTAATAATTGTATACGTCGTAAAGCGCGCAAACATAAAATAGGTATTAATTTAATTACTTGAATGTGATGTAAATTAAAAATTTAATTTTTTTGTACAGGAAATTCCATTTATTTAAAAAAAAGTAAAAATAAAAACTAAACTTGTAACAATAGACTAATCATATTTTTTGAACATATTAAGCCCTCGTGAGGGATCACAGGTTGTCGCCTGTTCACCTTTTTTGTCCTATTTTAAAAGATATTCCCTATTTCCTCAATGTTGAAGGTTTGTCCCCTATTTCCCCTTTTTTGTAGTTATGAAAAATTAAACGTTTATCAGAGCTTCTACAATTCTGGAGGAAGTGGAAAATCTGTAATTCTCATGGAATTTTATTATTCCTCATGGTATTATTGAAATCTCATGGAGTTTTCATTGATAACATGTAAATTTATTTTTTATTTAAGTTACTTAGTGAACTTATTCTTACAGTGTTTGTAGAGGAAAAAAAAGTTAAAAATTGTTTATATTATTTTTAAATATTTCCAAATTCTTCCTAATACTTTAAAATATTTTAAAATACTAACCTCTTACGGTTTAACCCGAGTATACTCGGGGTGATAATTTACGTTTAAAAATTTATAACATATTAAACTAAAATTTTATAAAGATGTTTCATGGTAAAAATGAAAGCCAAATAAATATTTTAGTCAACAGTATGAACTTAAACTTATTAAAAAATTTGTTAACAAAGTTATTCTATATTCCATTGAAAAATTAAAAAATAGCTAATCCGCAAGAGGGTCAAACTATTTAAAAAAATTAAACATACTTCAA
This sequence comes from Ganaspis sp. Gsp50, assembly GCA_011057455.1. Taxonomy (NCBI): domain Eukaryota; kingdom Metazoa; phylum Arthropoda; class Insecta; order Hymenoptera; family Figitidae; genus Ganaspis; species Ganaspis sp. Gsp50. The sequence goes on from WNHD01000726.1 coordinate 23,278, forward strand.
ATCACTGTACAATATTTCCAAATACTTCGCAAAACTCTAAAATAATTTACAATACTTTAAACTAGTCAAAAACACTAAAAAATACTTTCCAATACTCTTAAATATTTAAAAATACTTCAAACTATTTAAAAGCACTTAAAAATATTTAAGAATACTTAAAACTATTATACAATATTGCTAAGTACTTTCCAATGCTTCAAAATATTTTAAAATACTGTAAAAGATTTCAAACTACTTTAAAGTACTTCAACTTATTTAAAATATAAGTGTTTTACAATATTTCAATTGTATTATTGTACTTCAGGCTACTTCAAAGTATTTCAGAATATTTAAAAATAATTTAAAATGTTTAAGAATACTTCGAAATATTTAGTAAAATACTTCAAAATATTAAAAACTATTTCAAAATATTTAAAAACTTGAAAATGCTTTAAAATATAATTTTAAAAACTTTAAAAGCCTTCAAAATAATTCCAAATATTAAAAATATATTTGATCTGAGGACATGCAAAATGATTATTTTTCGTTACAATTTTTGATTCTAAAAACAATAAATTAAACATTTTATTACTGATTCTGATAATGTTGAAATCTTGAATTGAATACATTTTTAAGAAATGAGCCAAAAAAAATAATGATTTATAACATTCCCTCCTACAAGTACTTAATTATACAAATTAATGTTTTTATCTTATTTTGGTAATTCTTATTCAGAATTAAATACAAAATTGCAATTGTACTAAATAATTATTTGAAAACAAATATCAAAACATTTTTGTTCTAGAAATTGTAAAATTGGCACTTTAAAAACTTAGTTTGTTTAAAAATAAATATATCATCAATATATTTAACATTTTTATAACTAAAATAATAAATAAACTTATTAGGTTTTAAAAAATCTTCAATTACATGTTTTAATTATAAAATTTTTGTCCCCTTTGCATACCCTATTTTTTAAAAAAAAAATAAACCTATTCACCTTCTTTAAAAGCAATAGGTACTATGATCCCTCAATACATTGCACAAGACAAATTTTATATTATTTCAATATGTAGAGAGTTACACTTTTTAATTTCAGTCAATCATCAGAATCCCGGTACAGGTGTATAAAAACAGAATGAAAGAATTAAAAACATTATTATATGTACATATATATATATATAAATTATCCCAATATCTCCATGATTACCCTAAACCGTTAATATTTTTCACTGAAGTGTCAAATCTGTTTATTGCAATTTATCAAATCTAGTCTTTCAGTGCAAAAAGAAAAATAAACAAAACTGCATTACTTACAATTATTTTCACTGCTTGAAGATTGGAAACATCCAAATCCAAATCTTTTTCTACAGTGTGAAGTTCTTGAATGTATTTATCACATTTTTCCTCCTTATCTTCAATGCCCTTCAACCATTTGTTTCTCAATTCCAATTCGGAGTCTGCAGAATAAAAGGGAATGATTTAAGAAATAATACTACACTATGTACTTCCTTTCCTTTAAAACTATTAAAGTAACACATTAAAGTCATTAAACTTAACTTTGTATGTCGTTTCTATACAAATGTTTAAAAATAAATAAATTTAAACGAAACACAACTTCTTTTTCTAACAAAAAAAATTGTAAACAACTTGACTCTATGTCTTTTAAAATATTGATAGATTATAATCACCTGAAACTTCGAAAACCTGTACACTTGAAATTGTGTTATCCTCTTCGCTAATCATCCGATAGAAAAATCTAATTTGATTATTTGAATCAAATTTCTTTTCATCAAAATCCACTATTTTTTCAATGCGAATAACACTGTACTCCCTACAACCGTACCGTTTAACACAAGCAAAAAGTCCCGACATTTTTCATTTAATTTTCTCAGGAAAGACATAAAGAAAAACAGTATAATAACCAGCGATGGGTAGTGACGAGTCACTGTAGGTTATAAAATTAGTGTAAATTACTTTTTCAATTGTACAGTCGACTTCAGATATGCCTTCCAAAAAAGTAACTGAAGGATTTTCACTTTGCGTGTCACTTTCTATATTTTTTCATTCCATGGCTTTGAGAAAAAATAAGTCATGAAATGAAACAACCTAGAAAGCTACACGCAAAGTAGGAATTTTTCGGTAACTTCGGTAACTTTTTGGAAGGCATATCTGACGCCGACTGTACGATGTAAACACATAACACAAACTAATAAAATTAAAAAAGAAGAACGACGACTTTTCCTAAAGGTCTTCAAATCGGAAAAACAGCATTTATGCATTTGTGTATAGACCTATTCCGTGAGAAGAATTACATTTTAAACGCTTGACGACAACGGTTTGTGTGGAAATTCAACTAAAGCAGTAAAACAGAAATACACCCTTCTTGCAATGCATAACCTAAAAATTTATAAATTTATCAACGACATGAAATTGAGATAAAATTG
>WNHD01000727.1:0-27364 GCA_011057455.1 Ganaspis sp. Gsp50
TGAGTAAAGCGCCGGCAGCGCTCTAACGTGAATTTGTGTAACTAGCGAATATCGTCTGCTAGTTGTTTTCTGTGCGTCATGGAGAAGTGTATTTCGTACTCTCATATGCAAATACTAAAAAGGAAATCCTTTTAAATCCACCTAAATATTTTCACTGATTGGGATTACACTTATGCAAAATATTTATGTTAAAATATAATATAAATACACAAATTAAAGATTCAAAACTTATTGTTCAAGAAATAATAAGGTTATGTTGCCACATTTATCTCAATAAAATCTGAACCTTTAATTAGCATTCATTTTTCACTATTTCATAAACTTAAAACGGTTCATACTCATAAATCATAGTTTTTGTATGAAATATAAACACTTCAAGTCACACCTGTCTTAAATTAAAAAAAAGTTATTCCCCGATGCCGAAACTTAATTCCTGCGAATTTCGACTTCTTTTGACTTGAATTAACATAATTTTGAAGGCACAAAATCGTATCCGATCCTCCTGACCAATTTTTCACGAGTTTCATAATTATTGAAAATGTTATCTTTTGAAAATGAAAATTGACGATGTACAGAACAAATATTTTTATTATTAGTTCATTTTTCTACATAATTGAGGCTTCGGATCAAAGAGCCAGCTCTCCGCTTGAAACGCGTAGAAGTATTGGCCCCTGGACATTTTTTAAGTTGAATTTTTAAAATCAAAAATTTAATTGTTTTTTAATGTAGATTTGTTTAGAATCAAAAATCACATTTTTCGTTTTTTTTTATTTACTTTTCGATTAAAAATACAACAAAATTATGTGGTGTTTTAATACAAAATTTTTGATTTTTAAACTTTAAACTGCATTTTTTAAAGTGAGTGCATATTTTTATTTTCTTCAAAATTTTTTACAGTTAACTACTACTAAAACCTCAAATTTTTAGGATGGCCTGGTCATGGGTTCTCGATGGCTACTATTTTTTTCCATATTTTAAAAAACGAAAAAATCGAAAAAAAAATAACTACTGAGAACCCATGACCAGGCCGGCCTAAAAAGTTGTAGTTTTAGTAGTAGCTTACTGTAAAAATTTTTGAAGAAAATCAAAATATGCACTCACTTTAAAAAAGTATACAGTTTAAATAAAGTTTAAAAAACAAAAATCTTGTATTAAAACACTTTATATAATTTTGTTGTATTTTTTATCGAAAAGTAAATAAAAAAACGAAAAATTTTTATTCAGTTAGTTGTTCGATTTGAAGCCTGTTTTAAGTTATGAGCAAAAAAAATATAAAAAGAGCGGCTTTTTATAAAATTCAAAACCTTGTCGCAAAATTCTTAAAATTTAGGAGTTTTTCGATGAGTCCTAAAAAATATCAAACAGTTACGGGAATAAAAAAAAAATTTCAAACCCTCCGATTTTGCGTGGAATGCCCCATAAATAAAAATAGTAAATAACAATAATGCATAAAAATATCACAGCTATACACAGTTCTCATATTCCACTGTATAATATTAAAATTTTATTATAATTATATTATTACATGTATATTATTATTTTTTATTCATTTTGTATTTCAGGTTCTGAACAAAAATAAAATTACAACAAAATTAGAACATTTTTATGTAAATTGAATTGTAATCTGGTTTTTATTGAAATATATATTTCTTATATTTTTAATGACTAATTTAATTCAAATAAATCCCTTTAATATATTTTTTTAATTTGTATTTTAACAATAAGTTTAAGAATTTTCTTTTAATTTATTTGAATTCGTCCGCGTCAAACGAAACAGCCTACAAAATAAACGCATGCACTAATACTACCAGCGCTCACATACAAGCAGTAGTACACTTGTCCCTCCTAGAGGCGCTGATGTTGGACAAAATTTTTCCATTGACTTGCCTGGGCCTGATCAAATCGTCATGGCGGAATAACTTTAAACAATTTTCGAAAGATGGCGTTTTACAAAGATGGCGCTCATGTCGCCACCTGTTTTTGTTTAATGTCTTGTAAATGTTTGATTTTGTTTAAACGGTTTTAGTTTTGTGATTAAAAATGTTCAACTTAAACAGTTTTGGTAAAGGAGTCAGTTTTTCTGGGAACTTATTCAATTCCACGTTTCTCGAAACATTGTTTCTGATGTCTTTGCCGCCTACACGTGGTGAAAATCAAAGTCAGTATTTTTCGTATTTTTCTTTTTTTTTTAAACCAAAAGAAAGGGAAAAAGTACTGTTTGTTGTACTTTTGTTTTAGTTGATTATTTAGGGTAAGAAGATTTTGCTTCTCGGATATTTAAAGTGTAGAATGTATTAACAATTTTTGATTTTACAAGTTTTACAACCACGTATACAAAAAAAAACAAACATAACCTATATTTGTTTCTTTTTCTTGTACGGTTATATATTTTACGTTATATATTATATTTTGTTGCGTTTATATTGTTTAATTTAATTTGTTTAAGAGACTCTTGAATAAGCTAATTTATTAAAAGTTGTTTCTGCAATTTTCATCAATTTTTACTCATTCTACATTTTTTGCATTTTTCTTTTTTGTGTCGTTACATATTTTTAAAACGAAAACTGATTTTTAAATGCTTATTTAAATGATTATTTAAATGCTTATTGCAACTGTAATTGTCATTATTTAAGACGGATCGTAATTAAAAATATAAATTAGAACTATATTTAATAAATGAGATTTTTGGAAAATAAAAGGTGGAATAAAATAAAATTAAAGATGAATTCAAATATTTTATTAAACATTTGACGGGAATTGATCATGTTGTTTAATATTAATAGTGAAAAAATTTGACTTTTGTTTAATATGTCTGTAAACACATAGTTGTTTCATACATTAATTTTTACAATTACTAACACTTTGTAACAAATTCCAGAAAATAGAGTACAAATGATATAAATTGTAATAAATTCAGCGCCACTGAATCTTGAATAGAAGACAATTTTGCAATCATTAAAACAGATAAATCTATTCCGTTAAATTAATGATTCACTAACTTAATCTTCTATTTAAATCCAGTTGCCTTTAAATCCACTTTCAATTAATTCTCGCTTTGAAGATTTAATATCCTTTTTGTTTTTCTTTATTTAAAGAATGTTCATTTTAACTCGAACCGTTATTTTAATTTCAGCAAGAAATGTGCAGAGGACGAGAAAAAAAGATCATCAAGCTACTGAAAACAAACGTCTAAAGAATCGAGGACCAATTTTACGAAAAAACGATTCGAAAAATGGTAATTATTTAAATTAATTTTATATCATAAAATTTAATTTTTTATTTAAAATATATTCTTATAAAAAAAAAAGATACCTTTACTGACATTTCATGAATTGATTAAAACAATTAAAAAATAAAAATAAAACCGAGACAATTTAGAAAAAAATGTTTTTGCTATCTCATAGGGAAGCATTGTATCATAAATTAATTTTTCAGATTTAAGAATTTTCGATTCCATAATCAGAAATGGTAACAGGTTCGTTGCTTGCTGAAAATTATTGCAGTCAGTTTCTTAATAAATTGTATTGCAGTCAGTTTCTTACTAAATGTTATTGCAGTCAGTTTCTTACTAAATTTTGTTACAGTCATTGGATCTGTGAACGTTAGAAAAAGGAATGTTTCGATAAAAAAATCTTTGTTTAAAGAGATCAATCTCGAGAATTAGCACTGCATCAGTCAATTATGAGAGCAGAAAACACATGCAGCTAATTTCCCAAGACACATCAACAATGATTATTACAACGACAATAAAACGAATCAACGTCATCATCGAAAAAGAATGTTTGCGTGGAACAATTGTGAGAATTGCGAGAATCAATTGCATCTCCTCAGAAAGAGCAGCCGTGACTTTTGCCTAGCGGAGGCTCGTCCTATGATGACGATGGCGACGAGTGTGTTAAAATTAAATCTAACAGACCGACGTCTGCATCTTGCCGACGACGACGTCGCGACCAAGTGCGTCCTTTAGCTCAGTCTCAAGAGCATATTCCGTCAGTGTGGATGCCTTGAATTTCTCGTTTTGTCTTTCTAAGCCAGTGCTTTTTGTCGCGTGCACCGCTTCTCTTCTCTCTTATTGTTCTCCGGAATTTAGGACCTGTGATATTTTAGGTAAAATTCTACCCTTGGAATAGCTCCAGAAGTTGAAGCGCAGGCCCAACATCTCGCACGAGGTAATGCCGCAATTGGAAACAATTCTCAAATTTAAGAGTTTGTTCAATGGAATGTTCCATTACATTAATTGTGAATTAATGTGGATTACTAATTCTTTGTGAATGTAATTCAGAATCAACTCTGGATGTTCAACATTTTTTCATCACGTTGCCTGCAAGTTTTTCAAATTCGGTAATCTTAGGAGAAAACTTATCTAGTCAGAAGTTTCGTGAAAAAAATTACATGAATAATGTAATTAAAAAACTTAAAAGCACTTTAAACAATGCTTCCCTATGAGGAAGCAAAAAATTAAGTGGATTAATTTTTTAATTATGGATTAATTGATTAAAAGTGGATAATCGATTAAATGAACAGCATTTAAGCAAGATGCATTTTTTTATGAAGCATTTTCGACAAGATTGTTTTCGTGTCTTCTTTAATTTGTTGTGATTATGTAATTCATTAACTCTGCTAATGTATTGCCTGAATTTTCAATTCTTGATTCTTGACTAATTTGTATTCTTCTGTTTTCAATTTTTTTTACTGTTTCAAAATTTTCGAATATTGCTTTCTCGAAGTATTGTTTTTTATTTTTTTTACTCTTTCGTAATGTGATTAGTTTTCCTTTTTCTCTTTAGCTTTGTTTTTCTTTTTTCCCTTTTATGTACTTTTCTTTACTTTTTTTTTACTTTTTTTACTTTTTTTTTTACTTTTTTTACTTTTTTTACTTTTCTTTACTCTTTTTTACTTTTCTTTACTATTCTTTGCTTTTCTTTACTCTTTTGTACTTTTCTTTACTCTTTCTTACTTTTCTTTACTCTTTTTTACTTTTCTTTACTCTTTCTTACTTTTCTTTACTCTTTTTTACTTCTTTTTTTTACTGTTCTTGACTTTTCTTGACTTTGAAGCTTGACGAAAACCGCTTAAACTTGATTAAAAATACGTACCAAAAGTACTTAAAAATTATCAAGTAAAATCAGTAAGAAAAATTGTTTAAAATACCTAAATAATCGTTGATTGAAAACTAATCATTTCATCGGTTCATTGATAGAATTTAAAAATACTTCTTTTAATTCAAAAACAGAAATATCCACATGTAAACGCACCACCTGCCAAAATTTTGCCTGTGTTTTAGTATTGCCGTCACTGCTTCTGAAACATTCTGATAAATTATTTAAATTTCTTGCATATCTGCCAGATATATTTATTTTTGGGAACACGTGTCAAGAGTCAAAGAAATGCAATTTTTTCTTAATTCTGCATTCAGAAAACTTCGAGTTGATTAGATTTGTTGGGTCGTTGGACGTATTCGCGCAATTCTACAATTCTATTTGACCGTAATTTCAACTAGCTTTGCCAACTTTTCGATAAACAGAATTTCGAGCCGATGCTCCACATAGATCCAAGTTAAAAATTCTCATTCCTATGCGCAGTCGTATCACGCAAACACGTGTGCTAAAAATGTTTGTTGACATTGGATATTGTTTTCTTCTTCTTTTGCAAATTTGAATGAAATTTCAAATCTTTCAACTTGTTTTTCACTTCTCAAGACTTTTGTCTGCATTTTGTTGCAAATTTCATCAGCATTGGAATTTCGGTTTGAATTTTACTCGATTATTGGAACCTTTGTTGAATCTTTAACTTTCGCAGGCAATTTTCTTCCGTTGGCAATTTTCTTTCTTTTACAATTTTCTTTCGTTGACAATTTTCTTTCGTTAACAATTTTCTTTCGTTGACAATTTTCTTTCGTTAACAATTTTCTTTCGTTGACAATTTTCTTTCGTTGACAATTTAATTTTCGTTGATATTACAACTTTGAGACTGTAAATTTCGATGATAAATTTAAACTAATTAAAACTCAAATTTTTGATAATTAACTATTTTTCGAATAAGAATTTTATTCGTTTCGAGTACAGTTAAAATTAAAACTAGCATTTTAATAATAAATTAATTTTTCCAAGTTTGAATCAAACATAAATTCATTATTATTTCAGAAATAGTTGATCGAGTTTTGGAAGCTTTTGTTACTTTTTGCTTCCTCATAGGAAAGCATTGTTTATTTCTGTTTTAAAGGAATGAAACTTGGAGAAGATTTTTCTAAATTGTGCAAATAGAACAATCTAAGTGAAACAAATTGTCAAGAAAGGAAAAATGTGAACTGGAAAATTATGCAGAAGGTCATTAATCCGCTAATCTGATTTACAAAAAGTATTTGAGAATTGATTCGACATGAAAAAATGTACAGAAAGGATTTGTTTTCGATTTAAGATGAGAATATTTTTCGAAAGAAAAAATTAGCAATTGATCAATTGTGTTCGTATAAGAAATTTTCCACGATTCATTGTACTACTTAGGAGCGTTGCATTTATTCTAGTCACGTGAGTTTAAAAATGTCAATGAAAGAAAAATTCCGTTCAACTGCAAAGAAATCGTCATTCTTTTATAAACTACTTCCCTCCAAAAACTTATTTTTCTCTTTTCTATTTTCGTCCGTTAGAAAATTAAAATCCGGACACGAGGAAAATACTTTCTATTTTCTTGTCTTTTTTCCAGAATACAAAATTTGACATCTTTAATTTAAACTCTAGTAAATATTGTTTATTGGTTTTTTTTATCGTTTATTGTTTTTTTGAAAGTTTATCTTTTTTTATCGTTTATCGTTTTTTTCGTTTATCGTTTTTTTCGTTTATCGTTTTTTCGTGTATCGTTTTTTCGTTTATTGTTTTTTCGTTTATCATTTTTACTTTTGAAGATAACAATTTTGATGTATGGATTGTTTTTAAACCTGAAAGTTTGCTTTTTAATCAGCAAGTTTATTTTTTGCAGGTTGTCTTGAAAAATTGCAACTGCAATTTGGATTGGATTTTCGATTGTTGGCTTTTTGATGATGATTATTGAAAAAGTTGGGAGCAGTTTGAATTACTAGAGCTGTCGTTATTCACTGCCGAAATAGATTTTGAATTAATTTTGCTCCACATAGATTGGCCGTTTCTCAATGGTAGATCGAAGTGCATGGAGGAAAAGCAAAGTGTCACCAGGTTACTAGCCTTGATCGTCTGCCAAATATTTGACAGGGAAAGCGTGCAGTTGTCACAGGCTAATTTTACCTGTATAAGTAATATACCTGACGTATATTCAATCCTATATCACTTTTTAAAGTTAAATATCTTGCACAAGTTATCAAGTTTCATCACTTTGATTTGCATTATGCATCATGATTTCTTAAAAGCAGAATTCCAATTTCTTTTACTCGATTAGCTATTCAGTTAATGAATGCACATAAGTGCAAAAACAAAAATAGATTGCCATTGACCTCTCCGGAATCAACTGAGTCAAATTAAAGCTCATCCAATGTTCTTCATTCAAAATTCAACTCGAAATTGGTCTTTAGTCTTTCAAGTCGTAAAGGATTTTGATAAAGAATTTCGTTCTCGATTTTTGGAAAAAAGGGATTGTAGGTAATTTAGGAGATTCGAATTTAGAATTTAGAAGAATTTACCCAATTTTGCCTAGAAGGTTTGGAAAATTTTGCAAAAGTTGGAAAAATTGTTGAGGAATCGTGGGAAGAAAATAATAGGCAAAATGTGACTTTGAAGTTTGGAAGAGGATAGAAAAAGATTCCGTAACGAAATAATAAATGAGCGAAATAAAAAATGAGCGAAATAATAAATGGGCGAAATAATAAATAAGGGAAATAATACATAATCGAAAGAATAAATAAGGGAAATAATAAATGAGTGAAATAATAAATAAGCGAAATAATAAATAAGCGAAACAATAAATAAGCGAAATAATGAATAAACGGAATAATAAAGAAATGAAATAATAAATGAACAGAATGATAAATAAACAGAATGATAAATAATATAAACAATGAATAAAATAAAAAAAATAAATTGATTACAGTACAATAACAATTTTAGTTGATACATTTATAATTTAAAATTTTTTATTTTTGTAAATTAATAATTGAAAATGATTGTAGGATGGATCGATGATGATACATTTATAATTTAAAATTGTTTATTTTTGTAAATTAATAATTGAAAATGATTGTAGGATGGATCGAGATGACGATGATTTCGGCGAGGGATTCATCGCAGAATCACATCCCCTGAGACCAACTCATCTTAACGTTCCACTAGGAGGCAGAAATGATTCCCGAGCTCCAAGTATTAGCAGCAGTGTTAGTGATATGGATGTGCCAATTTATACCAGAGAAACCACCATACCACTTTCAGCTAAAAAGGTGAGTTTTCGTAATTAGATGTTATTTTTAACCTAAATCGAATCTTTCCACTCTCGTAAAATATTCAAATTCTTTGAATTCAAGAACCAAATAGATTTTATTAAATCTGGTTTTTAGGTATTTCGGTTATAGATTTTTTTTAAATTTAAGAAAAGAAGGGATATGATCGTCAAAATGATGAAGTTCTGGTTAATGAAATTAAAGAGGCTTTAGCAATTATTGAAAATATTGCAAAAATGCAAGATTTCAGAAATTATGCAGAATCTCGAAAAAATCAAGGCTTTTAAAAGCCTTTTACAGTCATTTTGAATTTTAAAATTTATAAAATTAGCCCTTTTTTAATTAAATCTTTTTTAATCAAATTTTCTTAGTTTAAATTAAATTGATTTTCGTTTGAATCAGATTCTTGTAGTTTAAATTGATTCTCATTTGAAATTGATTCTCGTTTGAATCAGATTCTTGTAGTTTAAATTGATTCTCGTTTGAATCAGATTCTTGCAGTTTAAATGGATTCTCCTTTGAATGAAATTTAAATAAAATTGATTCTCTTTTGAATCAGATTCTGATAGTTTAAATTAAATTTATTCTCATCTGAATTGGATTCTTGAAGTTTAAATTAAATTGATTCTCATTTGAATTGAATTTTTGAAGTTTAAATTAGATTGATTCTCATTTGAATCAGTTTGTTGTAGTTTAAATGAAATTGATTCTCGTTGGAATCAGATTCTTATAGTTTAAATTAAATTTATTCTCATTTGAATTGGATTCTTGAAGTTTAAATTAAATTTATTCTCATTTGAATTGGATTCTTGAAGTTTAAATTAAATTTATTCTCATTTTAGTTGGATTCTTGAAGTTTAAATTAAATCGATTCTCATTTGAATTAGATTTTTGAAGTTTAAATTAGATTGATTCTCATTTGAATCAGTTTGTTGTAATTTAAATTAAATTGATTCTCGTTTGAATCAGATTCTTTTAGTTTAAATTAAATCGTTCAAATCCTTGAATTCAATGATTTAATTAAATTAAATCAATTCTCATTTGAATCAAATTTTTGTAGTTTAAATGAAATTGATTTGTACATGAATTAAACTCTTACAGTTTAAATAAAATAGATTCCTATTAAAATTAAATTCTAGTAGTGTAAATGAAATGAACTGTTATTGAAATTAAATTTGTCTTGTTATTAAATCAAAAGCCTTGTTTAAATTAATGTTTGTTTAAATTCAAGCAATTTTGTTTGAATTCTATTAACTTTCCTTTAAATGCGATTTTGTTTAAATTTAAATAATTTTTTAAAAATTTAAAACGTAATGATTAATAATAATAATAATAATAATAATAATAATAATAAAAACTACTACAATAGCAACAATAATAATAATAATAATAATAATAATAATAATAAAAAACAACACCAATAACAACAATAATAATAATTTAATAATAATTTTCTTTAAATTGATTTGAAATTAAATTCCTTCTTGTTTAAACAACCTTTTGAAAAGTTTTCCTTTAATTTAACTTTTGTTTGTATTTTATGGCTGTTTAGACTTCAATTTTGTTTTTCTTTCTTCCTGTTTCTCCCCTAAAATTCGAGAAGCTCTTGAATAGAACTGAATGACGTAAATTTTGCAGACTGCTGAAATATCCAGTTCCCGTAGGTGACGCAATAATAGGCGTGCATGAGGAAGATCACGTTTTCCGACTCTCGTTGATGAATTCCCAAGTATTCGATTAATATGCCCCCCAAGTTGCACTTGAAATAATGAAATGATTTGTATTCTATGGAAAAATAGACGTTCAATATTTTTATGACAGAAAAATCTCCGACTTGAAGTCAATGACGTTAAATATTTACCATTTTACTTTATTTAAAAACTATTTAAAAACTACTTAAATACTATTTAAAAAACAGTTGTTTTGTTTTTCAATCTTTTTGTGTCTATATTGCAATCATAAATGGAAATGTTTTCCATTAGGATTAGTAGTTCTGATGAAAAATTAGAATTCCTTTTTTTTTTTACTTAAAATCGTCTATCGTTTTGTTATCATTCTGCGTGTAAGTTAGAAATTTTTATTGGTCGTTTTTCTTTCATAAATTATAGATATCTTCCTTCCGGAAAATTTTTTTTTTTAGAAAGATATTTATCCCTCTGGAAATTATGACAGTTTTTCTTCAACACCCTTCTGAACATTTCCCAAGAAAGTCGTACATTTGCTTAAAAGAACGATGAAATTATTCCTCCAGGATCTCATTTTAAATCCCGTTTTTCATTTTAGAGATAATCTTATTTATTAACTCTATTTATTATTTATTAACTCTGTCTATTATTTATTAACTCTATTTATTATTTATTAACTCTGTCTATTATTTATTAACTCTATTTATTATTTATTAACTCTATTTATTATTTATTAACTTTATTTATTATTTATTAACTCTGTCTATTATTTATTAACTCAATTATTTATTAACTTCTATTAAATCCTATTTATTTATTTAAAAGTGCCGAATGTTTTCGAGTTAACATTTTCTTTAAATTATAAAACTCATTCTAAATAAACTAAAAGTATGATAGTCAATAGTTGAAATAAAATTATTTTTTAAAAACGTTATAATTAACTCTTTTGAAAATAGTTGAGTTTTCAACTTCAGCATCTTGAAATAATCTCTTTTGGTGGATAGTTGAGTGGCTTCTTTATTGCGAGTAAAATTTCAAGGACTTGCAAGTGCATAAAACGATAGTAGATGGTTTTAGCTTATCGTGATGCAATCCATAGGTGTGTTCACATCTCAAGTAAAAAAAAGTGTCGTCCTATTAGATCTAGAAAATGAATTGTACACACCCACTATTTAATCTGGATTATTGACTTTCATCTCTAAACGTCTGAAAAGAAAACAAAAAATTATTATAGTAAGTAATGAGAATTGAACGCTTTTTGTTTGACATTTTTTCTAGCGATTAATAATCAGTGTATTTCAAAATAGTTATTCGCAAATCACAAATTGGCACATTATTCATGGAATTTTAATTATATTTTTCAAAATCAGAAAAATTCGTTTTTGAAACAAATTGAATGTTTCTTTTTTCATTGTTTTTGATTTTTTGCTTCCTCATAGAGAAACATTGTTCTTTATTCTTTTTATTGTTTATGCTTTTCTTGTTTTTGCATTTTTTACATTATTGTCTTTTATTTTAATGAAAAGGTACTTTTGTAAAATTTGTTTTGAAAAATTGATTGACTGAGAATAATTTAAAAAGTTAGCTGAAAATTTGAATGTATTTGTTATATTTTTATTTGTCAGAAAAATACTTTCGAGACAATAATAATTTTCAAATAATTAACGTCATAATAAAGCCACTTAAAAATCGTTCAAATACTTTCAAGACAATAATAATTTTCGAATAATTCACGTTCATAATAAAGCCATTTAAAAATCGTTTGAATATGTTCTTAAACTTTTAAAAAAACATCTTAATTACTTTGTTTTTGTGTAGATTTCTTTTCACTTTTATAAAATGTCATCTATTCGTCAACACGATTATAGTAAAAACTTTTCTATTACTAAAATTTTTCGAAACGGAACTTACTTTACAGATAAAATTAAACCGAATAAATTTTTAAAGTTTTAGATTATTTTTATTATTTTTTAAAAATTTTTCCAACAACAACAATTTTCTAACAATCGAACTTATTTTTTTTTTTTTTTAATTTAAAGTTAGCGTACTTTTCTTATGGATGATAATCACTTATACAAGTGTACTAAAAAATAATTAATACTACAAACAAATGAACTATTATGTAAATAAATAAATAAACTTTAAACTGTATTAAAAAATGAAAATAAACAAATAAAAATGAAAAAAAAACAAATAAAAATTAAAATAAAGTATTATAAATAATTTTTAATACAGTCTAATAAATAATCTATAATTGATAAAGTATAATAAATATTATATACAATGAAAAAAAGATAATAAATATTTTATTGAGTTAAGAAAATATAGTAAATATTTTATAATGAGAAGATTTAATTAATATTTTATAATTAGAAAATTTAATGAATATTTTATAATGAGAAGAAAAAATACAGTCAACTCTACGAATAGTGCCGCAGATTTGCACAAATTTGCACAAAGGAAACAAAAAACGCTCGAGTGAAAATAAAAGCGGCACTATTCGTAGAGTTTTTGTGGCACTATTCATAAGGTTGACTGTATTTTATAATAAAAAAAGCTTAATAAAGTTAAGTCTTAGATAAAAAGAAATTATCTGCATAAAAAAATAATGTATTGAATTTAAGAAAGATAAATCTATAATCTAAATAATTTGTACTATATCTATTATAAGTATATACGTATATCTATGTTACATATGTATATATGCATATCACATGTATGTATTTCTAAACATTACACATAATATACGTTTATCTAAATCACCATATTTTAATTTTTTAATTTTCCCTTCTTTTTTTGCATGAAAATGTTAATTCTATCTGCACTTTGAATTCATAAAGTTCTTCTTTTTGCGCTTTTCCGAGTTGTCGTTTTTAGCGGCTTGAGGTCAATTCAATAGTATAAAAGTATGACCCCGACCTAGCAACTATGTGGTTGATCTGACGTCACTGGTTGACGTAGGGGAAGGCGTGCGGGGAATTAACTTGAGTCTGTATGTGAAACATTTGTAAGACTTACATCAGGTAGTTTACCTCTAAACTTATCCACCAATAGCAATATCAAAGTCGAACGGCGCAATATTCTACTGGCTGATTTCACGGGTGTGTAAAGAGGCTCGACATCCTCATTTACAGTGACGTACTATTAAATTACATTGAGGAAAAATAACTTTTGCCACTAATTTAACCATGCTCGTGTATTTCCAGCTGATAAATTGCATTTTTAACTCACGACATAAACAACTTATTTTTTTTTTAATAGTATTTTTCTACCAATTATTTTTATTTTTGGTAATTATTATCTTGACAGTTTTTTATAAATTACAAAATCGATTAATATTATTATTATTTTTTTTCAATTATTTCGTTTTTTTCGTTTATTTCGTTTTTTTCGTTTTCTGCGTTTGAATTTGATTATTATACTTTTTTTTAATTTGATATCAAGATACGGATACAGATTATTGGTTCCTATTGATCCAAGTTTTGTAATGATTTAGGTTCTATTGATCCAAGATTTTGTGATTCAACTTTTCGTTGCTACAAATTTCTATTGATTTAAATTTTTTTTGTATTTAAGTTTATATTGATCCATTTTACTATTATTCCAGATTTCTATTGATCCAATTTTCTGTTGCTCCAAACTTCTATTGATTTAAGTTTTCATTAATCCAAGATTCTATTGATCCAATTTTCTGTTGCTCCAAACTTCTATTGATTTAAGTTTTTATTGATCCAAGATTCTATTGATCTAAGATTCTACTGATCCAACTTTCCGTTGATCCAAGTTTATATTGATCCAACTTTCTGTTGATCCAAATTTCTATTGATCCAACTTTTTTTGTTTTAAATTTCCTATTGATTCAAGTTTCTATTGATCCAACTTTCTGTTGCTCCAAATTTCTGTTGATCCAACTTTCTTTTGCTCCAAATTTCTATTGATTCGAGTTTCTATTCACCCAAATTTTTGTATTGATTCGAGGTTCTATTGATCCAAGTTTCTATTGATCTAATTTTCTGTTGCTCCAAACTTCTATTGATTTAAGTTTTTATTGATCCAAGATTCTATTGATCCAACTTTGCGTTGCTTCAAGTTTCTATTGATCCAACTTTTTGTTGATCCAAATTTCTATTGATCCAACTTTTTTGCTTCAAAGTTCCAATTGTTTCAAGTTTTTGTTGATCCAACTTTCTGTTGCTCCAAATTTCTATTGATCCAACTTTCTTTTTCTCTAAATTTCTATTGATTCGAGTTTCTATTGGCCCAAATTTTTGTATTGATTCAAGTTTTTATTGATCCAAGTTTCTATTGATTTAATCTTTGTTTGCTTCAAAATTCTTTATGCCCGTTAATATGTGAATAAAGAATAAAGAATAAAGAATAAAATTCGATTGATTCCAGTTTGTATTGATTCAAGATTTTTTTGATCTAAGTGTATATTGATTCTGGTGTATATTGATCCAGGTATCTATTGATCCAGGTATCTATTGATCCAGGTATCTATTGATTCAGGTATCTATTGATCCGAATTTCCATTGATTTCATGCTCGATTAATTTCGTTTATGGTGCTCATATTAATTTTTTATTTGAAATTATTTCCGTTCCTTTATCAATAAACATTTAAAAATTTTTTAATCGTCATGAAACAATGTGTCTATTTTATCAATCCGAAACTATGAAAATTGAAATTCAGCTCGTTATCTAATACATCAAGCAGTAATGTATGATTTGTCGTAATTGAGGGATACAAATTATTTTCCTCATTGACCCTAATAAAATCTCGAATAGGCCATAATTGAAACTGACTTTTATCTTCTCAATTCATTGAATTCGTATCACTGGTATTTTTTTGTAAATAAATAAACAGAACTCATATACGTTCATTTTCAATAATCTATTCAAAAAAACAATTCACGAAAATAATTAAGATTAGATAATTATTGATTTAAGTAATTAAATAATTCTTTATCATATTTAAGAGTGTGTATAATAAAATTAAATAACGATTTTCGTTAATATACCTGAAAGCTCGATTTTTCATGGAATATCCAAAAATGTTTAAGAATATTACTCAAGGTAGAATCATGCAATTTTTATTTCGTTTCTTAAAGAATGAATTGGTAAATTGTCAATAAATGAGTAGTGAAGAATTGTAATTGGGAAAATTATTCATTAGGAATAATAAAGTCACGTTTCTCATTTCCGAATTTATTAAATTCTTCTTATTATAAATGATGATTTTCAATTTTCCAGTCATTAACTTTTTAATTCTGTTGCCTCTTATTAGCAATTTAATTTCCAAGTGAAAATTTTCACGGTTATAACTTATTTTGTCTTGTATCAGGGAAAATGTCTTTATACAATGAAAAAAGAGTGACTTATTAGGACAAATGCATTAAATAATTAAAGCATTTGCATTGCATTTTAAATTAAAGTAATTAAAATATTTTAATTATTAAATATTAAAATTATTATTTTAATTATTAAATATTAAAATTATTTTAATTATTAAATATTAAAATTACTATTTTAATTATTAAATATTAAAATTATTATTTTAATGATTAAATATTAAAATTATTACTTTAATTATTAAATATTAAAATTATTATTTTAATTATTAAATAATTAAAATAATTTTTGTTTTAAATCAGAGTTTTTTTGCTTCTTTTTTATTAATTGAAAGAAATTCTTTGACATGATTCTTTGAACCTTGATAATTTTTTGACTTGTTTTGCAAAAGATTTACGCAAGTAAATAAAATTAAAGTTTCTTTTAAAAATGTTTTTTGTGCCAAAGAAAGTAAAATTAAAAATCCCGAGGGCAAAACAACTCACAGAGGAATATTAAAAAAAAATAAATAAAACTAAAAAAATGTAAAGCAGACTTTTAATTTCTTAAATTTATTAGTACCTATATTAATAATAAAATTATTGGACACTGTCTGTTGTTTGTAATTAGAAAATTAATAATAAAGCATTCAAAAGCCTTTTATTTATCTTTTATTGAAGCTTTCGTTTGTAAGGTGTAAAAGATGAATTTGAATGAAAAACGCGTCCGATTGAAGTTTCATGAATTAAAGTTGATTATTGAAACGATTTCACCGCTGCTCGGTAAAATTTGATGCAAATTAAAGGAATATGCATTTATGAAAAAAAGTGCATTGATACTACCAATACATTTGTGGCAGAATTGTTGCACAGGTGATTTGTTCACGTGGCAGTTATACTACGTAAAACATGTCACGTGGTTTTAATGCATGCATATGCGAAAAGAGGAATGATTGCATACACTTTTTTTTCTTACTTTTTAAGTTAAAGACAGATATAAGCTGGTCAGTGTTACGTAGAGTTATAACAAACTAATCTTTAAGACTGACAATAGCTAATTCATGTACAGTTCTTAGTCTTTAAAATAATTGAATTCTAAAATAGTGCCTCTTTAAATACAATTTAGTGTTTTTTGATATAGAGAATTTGAATTTAAAAATAATTCAAAATGTCTATGGACAGTGCATTATTCTTGTTTAATATTGGAGAGAAGAAAAAATCTCAAGTTCCTGTGAGTAGTTGTGATTTTAATGGTTTTTTACTGAGACTTAAAACGTGATTATAATCTTTTAAACTGTCAGAATCGTTATTTTAATTTATCGAAATTGTTTTTACAGTCTACCGAAAAATCCATGCAAATATGACCGTGTGTATCTGCATCAAAATTTACGTTTCGCGTCTCGTTTGATTTTTAAAATTATTGAAAAATTTGGGGCTGTTGTAATCGCGATTTTTTTATTTATTTGTATTTATTGTATTTATTTGAATTTATTTGTATTTATTTATTGTATTTATTTGCATTTATTTGTATTTATTTATTGTATTTATTTGCATTTATTTGTATTTATTTATTTGTATCTATCATTTTTAGTATCAAAATGTTAATTTTTCTTTGAATTATGATTGAAATTGAAGATTTTTTTATCTATGGATATTCACAGAAAATCAACCAGCTTTTCTTGACTTTAAATTCAAATTATGTTCTATTTTTTTCCAAATCGGATCTAAATTCAGGTTACCCCTCAATTATTATAGGATTTTTTTTAATAAAATAGTTGCAACGTGAAATTCGCCTTAATAGTAATTTAATGATTAATTTAGCGGATATTTTAAGAATAAAAGTTGGTAATTTTCTATAAAAAAATCTAAAAATTGTAAATATATTTGATTTAAAAATGTATTTCAATTTTATTAAACACGGAACAAAATCTGTAGCTGCACTTTTACTATAGTTGGGGTTATGTTAATCATGAAAACTATATTCACGAAAGTGGAATATATTTAGAATATTTAAACACATATTAAAAAATAATTTGCATGGTATAAAGGTTGTCGTAGTGTAAAACTCAGAAGTAGAGGTTATGTGTCAGCTGATTGAGGTACTTCTGCGCATGCTCAAGTACACTACAGCTGTAGTTGCAGTTACCACAGGCTGCTGTATATAGCAGCCTGTGGTAACTGCTTTACTATGTTATTTGCAATTCCAACACTTTTTTCCGTGAATATTTTTTAAATCTGGTTTCGTCGAGGGGTAAACTGAAAAATTTAGTGTATACCTATTTCAATAATTCAGCATACTTCAAAATAATTCTTGATAATTTATGTTAATTCAAAATAATTCTTGATAATTTATGTTAATTCAAAATAATTCTTGATAATTTATGTTAATTCAAAATTATTCTAGGTAATTTATAATAATTCAGA
The DNA here is from genome assembly GCA_011057455.1 of Ganaspis sp. Gsp50. Taxonomy (NCBI): domain Eukaryota; kingdom Metazoa; phylum Arthropoda; class Insecta; order Hymenoptera; family Figitidae; genus Ganaspis; species Ganaspis sp. Gsp50. The sequence continues at coordinate 17,836 of WNHD01000727.1, forward strand.
ATCATTCAATATAATTCATAGTAATTCATGGTAATTGATGATAATCCGGGATAAGATAGTTCGAGATGGTTCGAGAAAATTCAAAATAGCTCGAAATAGTTATAGACATAATTCATAGTAATTCAAAATAGTTCGAGATAGTTCGATATAGTTAGAGATAATTCATAGTAATTCAAAATAGTTCGTGATAGTTCGAAATAGTTAAAGATAATTCATAGTAATTCAATATAATTCAAAGTAATTTAAGTTAATTTAGTATAATTCAAGATAATTCAAAGTAATTCTTCTAATTTACGAGTTGTTTGCCCCTCGGGTTTAGTAAAATGTAGATAGATAACTAAAATTAGTAAAACTTTTTTCTAATTCTTATTCACTTTGTACCAAAACTTAATTGAAAGAATACAAACTTCTAAATAGTAAAATTCTATACTATATAAAAATACGCAGAGAAAAATTGCAAGTGAAATTTACATAATATTAAGTCCAATTTACCTAATATTAAGTGAAATTTACCGACTATTAAATGAAATGTACCGAATATTAAGTGAAATTTATCGACTATTAAATGAAATTTACCGACTATTAAGTGAAATTTACCGAATATTAAGTGAAATTTAACGAATATTAAGTGAAATTTTAAAAGTTAAGTAAAATTGACTTCAGTAATTGATTTCGGTAATAAAATCGGCTTCATAAATAATTACCTAAGTACTTAAGTGTGATATACTGAAGAAATTTTGAGGTTATGTATACTCTGATTCAATTGAAGCGTATGCGCATGCTCGCGTTTTTCAAATATGTTAATGCGACCAACCACGAGCCGTTATTTTCGCGCGTAAATGGAAAAATGGACTCTAAGTAGATATTACTTAAGTAGTTCAGTAAACTTTATATACCTGATTTTTATCTAACAAGTTCAACTCAACTTTTTACGTACATATTTTACTTTTAAGTAGATTTCATAAGCGATTTATCTCTTTGTAAGTATACTTTTCTCAGCAACAAAAAATCTCATTAATTCGAATTAAAGGTTACTTTTCGTTAATGCAGGGTGACTTTTCATTAATGCAGATTTAGAGGGTTCATCAAATTTGAATTCAATTATCTTCCATTTTCACCAGATTTAATTCTCCGTCATCATAAATTATACTTTATCTCATTTATCCTTCTATATATTTCTATATATAAAAAGAAGAAATATATAGGCAGTAGACTTATTTGCTATCGATTTTTCACACACCGAATATTTTCATCTCAAGAAGCGCACGCTCGGATTTTTATTTCTATTGTTTAGACGAAATCGTAGGTAGTTTCTTTTTTAATTTTGAGCGGGTTTTAGAAGCACATTGAAAAGTAAACGCAATTACATCATGTGAAGTTCACCTATTGCAATCGGCAAGATTCGTTGCATGCAGACTTTCTGTTGCGTCTGCGCTCTTTTATCGCTGAAATACATAGAGGGTAGTTTTGTTGGGGTTGGACGAGTACAGAATCGAATCTACCCTTCAGAACGTATTCAATCTTTGTTGCATTCACCACGCTTTCTCGTGGTAAGTTATCAATTTTCCCTCCTAAAAAAAGGTGCTTCTCTAACCACAAAAATTACATGTGTTGAACGTTAAAAAGTGCAGTTTGTTCTTCAATAATTTAAGCAGATGATTGTTCTTTTTTTTTTAATTTAACTGGGGCATTATTAGTTTAAATGGCGCACGTTCCGAAAGTGAAAATAGGCCAAAACGTGCTTTTATATGTCAGTTGGTAGTGTTTTATCAAATTTTATCAATTGTTGAGGAATGGGAACTGGAACTTAGGAACCTTGGATTAAAGTAAAATTACTTTGAAATCTATACCATGTGATCGATCGAAATTACAAGGAGATAGTTCTTTCTTTTTCTTTTTAATGTCATTGACATCGTTTTTCTGGGTTTTACTGCCAATTTTTGGCTTATTGTTGCTTTTTGTTCTTTGATTTTTCGTTTCTTTTGTCTTTTCGTTGTTTCCTGTTTTGCATTTTCTTTTCCCTTTTTTTCCTTTCCTTCTTTTCTTTTTGTTGTTTCTTTTTCTTGTTTCAATCTTCATTGTTTCTTTTTCTTGTTTCAATTTTTAGTGTTTCATTTCTTGTTTTCATGTTTATTTTTTATTTTATTTGCATTCTGTTTTTTCTATCTTGCTCTTCCTATTTTTGCTTTCATTTTTTCATTTTTCCTTTGACGCTTTTATTTCATGTTTCTGGAGCTTTTTCTTTGAAAAATCGTTCCTAATCGGATTCTCAATAAATTAGTTTTTGTTTCTAATCAATATTGGTGATTGTGCTTTGAATTCAGATATTTAGTCAATGGTATCAAGTTATCAAACGGTAACTTGAATCGTGTGACCTTTCGACCTTGAACTTCGATTAATTTCTCTTGTATCCTATTTATATTCACCATGTTCTTTCCTTTCAATATGATTCGCGAGCCTCGTTTAATTAAACTCTTTTTTACGCTCAATCGTTGAGAAAAAGAGTTCTATTGAATTAAAAGGGCCTTTTATTCTAAAAATGTTTCTGTAGTATTTTCTTGTGTTCGATTTATCCATAATTTTTCTCAACCCTTTTTATAATTCTCTCATATGAATCAAATGATCTCTTAAATAAGATAATTTCTTTTATAAACTGTTACTGACGTAATGATAAAATTGTCTAAGTTCTGTTTGTATTTATTTTTGCCATAGGAGTAAAATTTTATTAGTTGTATTTAAATTTGTATTTAAAATTGTATTTAAAATGGTCTATCTAGTATCATCTTATTATGATTTTGGTTTAAAAGCAATTTTATCAAATTATCGAAGTGTGAAAGTATTAAATGCGATTTCTTTTGTTTCTAAATGTTACAAAATATTATGTAAAATTATTCCTTAACAAAAATAGTCCTCACATGTCCCTAAATTCTTTTTTTTAATTAAAAATTGTCATGAAGAAAATGCTTTTACGGGATTTTGTTTGACATAATAAAGTGCAGTTTTATTATATATTAAAAAGTTCCTTAATTAGAAAATAACACTTTTTATGAGGCAGCAATAGGTAATAGAATATCTAGAAACTTTGATAGATGATTGTAGAAATAATATAATAGGGTGTAGAAACTTTCATATAGATAATTGTAGAAATAATAATAGGCGAACAGAAACTTTGATAGGCAATTACAAAAGAAGTTTTTGTAATTGCCTATCAATAATAATAGGGTGGCAAAAACTATAGACAATCAGGGAATTAAAAAAGGGTTGAGGGAAATTGTATAAATGATTTTTATTTGATTTTTTGCAATTAAAAGTAAAGGATTAATGAAATTGCGCATAAAGTAACAATTTTAACTTTCATTAAAAATAATATGTGCACTTAATAATAAATACAATTAAGAAAAACTAGCATTTGAAAATTGCAATTGAAAATTGCAATGTATTGCGTATGTATTTGAAAGTAAATTGCATCGAAAATAGCATCTTTTTGAAAAGAAATGCAAACGAAAATGTAGGCTTCGACTTTAAAAGAATTTAAAACGAAAATAGCTTTATATATATAGAAACAAAATGAATCTAAAAGACTTTTATTTAAAAATAAATTAAAAACAAAAATGATTTCTATTTTAAAAGACTGTCAAACGAAAATAACTTGTACTTAAAAACAAATTAAATAAAAAAATTCTTGTTTAAAAATAGTCAAATAGAAATTAAAAAAAAAGATAAGTAAAAGACAAATGAAAGACAATTAATAAAATAAAGATAAATGAAAGATAAATAAAAAATAAAGATAAATAAAACAAAGCTTCCCTACGAGGAAGCAAAAATTAATAAAAAATATAGATAAATAAAAGATAAATAAAAAACTAAAAATTGATATAATAGTAAATGGAGAAAAATAATGAAAATGACTTGCATAATACGAAAATATGAATGTGTTTGATAATAATTTACTCATAAAAAACAAATTTCCTTGAAAATTACTTTGTTGGGAATAATTTAAACAAAGCTTACTCTATGAGGAAGCAAAAAATACGTGAAAAAAATCATTGGTCGGTAAAAACTCGCTGTAATTCTTTGATCTTCTGGCAATCAGCCAAAAATACTCGCGGTTGCAATCATCTATCAAATGATCAGTCAACTGACCCTGCATCATGATCATCAGCATGTACCGACTCTTCAATGCATTCTGATAGGTTATTATAATGATACGTATAAACTACGTTACTACTTGTCTGAAAATTTTCTCAGCTTTGACCTTTTTGACCTTAACAGCTCCCACCCATCTTCGAAAATATTTTATTTTTTCCCTAAAATCCTCTAGTATGAACACGAAATTTTTGGCAAAACACGAAAATCTGTTTGTAAATAATTTTTTATATTAAGTCATTGCGCTTTCAAAAAAACTTTTTTTATTTTATATGTAAATTTATCAGTTTTTACGATTTAAGATTTTAACTTTTCGTTGAAAATTTTATAAATAGTTTTAATATATAAACTTGTAGTTTTTTGTTTATGACTTTATTTTATAGTTTTATCGGCAATTAATTATTTTGTTGAATAATTAAAGTTGTCTTTTGTTGAATAATTATTATTGTCTTTATTGAATTATTAATTTTGTCTTTTGTTGAATAGTTATTATTGTCTTTGTTGAATTATTATTGTCTTTTATTGAATAATTATTGTTCTTATTGAATAATTATTGTCTTTATATTGAATAATTATTATCTTTATTGAATAATTATTGTCTTTATTGAATAATTATTGTCTTTATTGAATAATTATTATCTTTATTGAATAATTATTCTCTTTATTGAATATAATTAATATTGGCTTTGTTGCATAATTAACGTTGTCTTTGTTGAATAAAATTAACTCTAAATAAACAATTGAGATTTGTCTTTCATAATATTGATGTGAGTTTAACTCTAAACGCTTAATTATATATGTTTTTCATGTAAAAGATAATAATAACTTGCGCAATTGCAAATACAATAATTTAGACTTTGGTCACCAATTTGAAAATGGAATTCACTAATCTTTCAACGTTTATTATCATCTCATTTCTCAACAGATGATAACAAATATCGAGAGGTCTGTGTAAAACTATAAAAAAAGTAGTAAATTTCCTTTTCTTTTTTTTTTATCGTAGTTCAAATAAATTATTATTATTTTATACCGAAATAGCGAGGGCGTTGAAAAATGATTTTTTATTCAATTAGGTCAACCATTCTATTGATATAAAATACAATGAAAATTGATAAATAAATGCCGATTTTCACTATTTTTATTCTCAGAAATATAGAAAGAAATAAGAAATTCTATAAGAAAATCTTATAGAAAGAAATATAAACATTTTTTTTAATAAAAAATAAAAATATATGGAAAAGAGACACCTTTTATTTTTATTTAATAATAACGATTTCTGCTATTAATTATTGAAGAACATTGAGACGCCGAAAAAAATAATAAATGTTATCATTACGTCAATGGTTAGATAAAAGGGTTATTCTAGTTTTTGAGTTATAAATTGGGAGGTAGCAAAATTTTTATTGAAAATGATATGTCATGGGACGAAAGAAAGAAACAAACGAAAAGTTTTTGAGTTATATTTAATAAGTATTTTGTTACATTTACCAAGTATTTGGTTACATTTACCAAGTATTTGGTTATATTTGCTATAAGTGTTTGGTTTTATTTACCAACCATTTGGCTACATTTATCAAGCATTTAGTTACATTTACCAAGCATTTGGTTACATTTACCAAATCGTTGGTTATATTTGCAAGTAGTTGGTAACATTTACTATTTTTTTTTAGTTAAATTAGCAAAGCAATTGGTTAATTTGACCAGCTTCTAAACTTAATTTTATTATAAAATTTCACAAATAGTTCAGTTTAGATTTTGTAGTGCGTAAAAATATTAATTGAATGTTGAGTGCATGCTTCAATTAACAATAATAATATGTGCTTTACTAACCCTTTAATTGTGTTTTTTCATGCAGCTTAAACATGCAGGACATTGAAAAGGTATGCTTACCAGTAAATAATTAAACTTTATGGAAAATTACTTTTTCAATAGATTTTGATCTTTTGCTCGACGTATATATTTTTTTATTGATCAAATAAATAATTATTTACTTTATATTGATCAAAGCACTTATTTTAATTAATTAAGCACTTTAATTAATCAAAGCACTTAATTTACTTGAAAAACGTATATATTTTTTTCGGAATAATTTACCCCTTTTTCAATGTCATATACTATTTTTTGTTTATCTATTAATTGACTTTAATTGATACCTTAATTTCCTGAATTTAATTTTAATTCCTCCTGCAATCGATTTATCATTGTTTGTGTTGCATCTTTTTTTATTTGTTGACTTTTTTCGCCATTCTTTACTTTCTTGTTCCATTCTTACATGGATTTTATTTATTATCGTTTCATTGTTGTTTGCTTTTTTTCCTCTTTGACACTTTTTTTTGTGTTTTACTTCTTGATTTATCGTTTTTCTTCATTCATGTTATATAATATTCTTAAATAATCAAGCATTTGTGAGTTATAATTCAGTTCATAGAATATTCATGAATTTTGGCATACTTTGTAATTTTTTGAACGAATATTAATTTTCCCATGCTTCACTAATTATTAACAACAAAAAGTCGAAAGAGGAACCTCAGGAACAATTGTCGACGCCGACTGCTTTATCGCCTTCTAATAAGGTACTTCATTTAACAAAATTGAAACATCATTTTTTAACTTATTACTAAGGGCACGTGATGAAAAATTAAAGCAGAGTCATGTATGACTAACATTTATTATCTGTTTTACTATTAAAATAATGAGAATATATAATGGAAATCTTAAAATAGAATTTAAAAAAAATAATATGAAGATGAAAAATATAATATGGAAATTCATTTATTAGTCTAATAAAATAAAAAACAAAAGTTTGAATTATTGAATACCAATTTTTGCTTCCTCATAGGGAAGCATTGTTTTTAAATTATTTTGCCTCCTCATAGAGGGAGTATTGTTTTTAATTATTGTTTTTTTTTTAAATGAAACAATTATTGTATTGTTTTTTTTTAGTTGAAACAATTATTGTATTGTTTTTTTAAAATGTTATAAATTATTTTTATTTTTGTTATCCCTCTATGTATATACTCTTTCGGGTTTTTTAACATATTAACCCCACAGGTGTTATAAATTAATTAATTATTATTGTTTTTAAAAGTTTTTTAAATTGTTTGTAATTTTTTTATTAGAGTATCATTTTTAAAATAATGTAAATGCCTTTAGTTTTTTATAAGAAAAAAAAAACAAAATTTTAAAGAATAAAACGGCTGGGAAGTTTTAGCTTATGTGATTATACTCACGTAGTTTTTCGTCACATGTTCGCAATTGCTTCTTTAAAAAAATCTTACAAAATGCTTTTTTAGTCATAAAATTCTTTAAATAGAAATTTCTTTTGATGTTCGATATTCGAGGGTAAAGTAATGAATAATTTTCATTGAACAGTCTGTCAAGAAAGTTCTCATTTGTCTCATTAAATTGACATCTTACGAGACAGCTCTCTTCACTTGCTGTCGAATATCTCACGTGCTAAAATTGACATTTATTTTGCAAGCAGCGATCGCCGGATAAAGATGTGGTGAGTGTCTTTGGCAAATATGATCCAATTCATCCACTTTTAAATGAAATTAAACAGTTTTTTTTGTTCGTTATTTTAAAGCGAAGTTTAAAGTTATTTAAAGCAAACTTCAGAGTTACACTGAAAAAAATGTCTGGTTAACTTAACCAGAAAGGAATGTTAAATATGCCCTTACTACTTTTTCTGGTTAAAATAACTAGAATATTAGTTAAGTCAAAATTCTAGTTAATTTAACCAGAAAAAGTAGTAAGGGCATATTTAACATTCCTTTCTGGTTAAGTTAACCAGACATTTTTTTCAGTGTATTTAAAACAAACTTTAAACTTAAAGCAAACTTTAAAGTTATTTAAAACAAACTTTAAACTTAAAGCAAACTTTTAAGTTATTTAAAGCAAGCTTTGTAAAAGCAAATTTCGTCATTATATAATAAATTTTGAAACAAATTTTGTCATAGAAAATATTGAATTCAAACAAATATTTGCTTGCTTATGATCGATAGCAATAAACAAATTATTTCTTTAACATGAATTGTTACGAATCAAGCAAATATTTGTTTAAATTTAAACATTTGTTCTCTCGTGTATCAAATACATTTTTGTTTTACTATTATTGAAAAAAAGTTTTTCAAAAACGTATTTATAACGCAAAAAGCAAAATTTTGCCAATTGTTTAACTTTAAAACAAAACGTAGAAAGTGAACTATTTTTTTATTATTAATTAAAGAATTAATTTAATTAATAAAAAGAATTAATTTAATTAATAAAAAGAAATAAATTAATGAATAAAAAGAATTAATTTAACTAATAAAAAAATAATTTTATTAGTAATTAGTGAATAAAATAATAAATGAAGCAATAAATGAAGCAATAAATTTATTGGTCTATTCGTTATTTTATAAAATACGAGTTTTTAGAAAAGAAAACTTGTGCTCGGCGTGTAGAAAAACGTGATTATTAATAAATAAATATTAATTATGAAAATTGGCTGATAGGCGACATTGTTTATTTGTCTGTTATTCAATTCTTATCAAGCTTTTTCTTGCTTGTCATTAATTAATAATATAAGCCTCCAATAATATTATGCTGATATCGAGTCTTTTGTAATTTTGTAATTTATAATTCGAGACATAACAATCGGACGGCTATTAACCCGCATGGTTGTAAACATTGTATAACAAAGCGTAGCGTTTTGTTTATAAGTCACACTCTGATTATTCAATAAACAATGCTTCCGCGCTATTGTTTTACAAGTTGTCGTGATTTTTCCCAAGTCAGATTTCAATGCCAATTACTTTTTCAGATATAAAACTGGGTTACATAACAATTATTTTACTAAAAAAGGACTTTTCATTTTTATGCGATTTGTTTTTACAAAATGAAATTTTATTATTTATCATTTTTTGTGTTTCTAATTATTTCAACAAAAGCAACATAAACCAACATATATTATTTATAATAATACAATTTGTAAATAGTACAAATAATAAATTGTATTATTTATAAATAGTGCAATTTAATTTTTCTCTCGGTACGATTAAAGATACGTAACATCTTCGCTTTTTACTTGTACATACATATTCATATGCAATGACGCTTGTGATTTATTCAATCAGGTCATCGACTTCATTAAAATGCTGGATGATCCTTTAAAGAGGTTCAACCCGTTCACGTAACTTTGAAGTGCTTTTTAAGCACATGGTCTTTATTTATTTATTTTTTGTACATTTTTTTTAAAATTTAAACAACGTCTGTTACATATTTTAATGATTACTATTTGTGTAAATACACTGAAAGAAAATATTTTAGAAATTTCAATAAACGCATTGTACTTTTTAATATAAAAGTAACGATTTAGGGAAAACGGTAAAAAATGAGAAAA
>WNHD01000728.1:0-25691 GCA_011057455.1 Ganaspis sp. Gsp50
GGTTCGGATTCTAAAATATATGCCGGACAAGTTCCGTACTCTACCGCACTCATTTCGTATTTTAAAATTTGGGTCAGACTAATTCCTGATAAAATCGGAAAAATTTCCGTTTTCACTTTAACTTAAAATACTTTTTATATTGACTGCCGGAGAATTTTCGTACTTAATCGGACTCTTTATGGATTTCAAAATTTGTGCAGACAAATTTCGGATCATACCGTATTATTCTCGGATATATTTTGGATAATTTTCGGACTATTCTGTCCGAAATTAATCCGAAATGAGTCCGGATTTTTAGTAGGGTACAGCAATCATCATATTTACCAGGCAATTAGGAAATTTTAAACAAAATAAATACAATAATCGACTGCCGTACAAATTCCGCACTAAGACGGACTTATTTCGGGTTTCGAAATTTGTGCCGGATCGATTGCGGACTCGAGCAGATAGAAACCGGTTTTCACTTTGACCAAAATAAATTTAAGAATCGACTGCCAGACTAATTCCGTACTAAGACAGACTTATTTCGGATTTCGAAATTTGTGCCGGACTGATTCCGGACTCGAGCGGATAGAAACCGCTTTTCACTTTGACTAACATAAATTTAAGAATCGACTGCCAGACTGATTTCGTACTAAGGCGTACATATTTCGGATTTAGAAATTTGTGCTGGACCAATTCCGGACTCGAGCGGATGAAAACCGATTTTCACTTTGAATAAAATAAATTTAAGAATCGACTGCCGGCTAAATTCATGACTGTTCCGGATTTATTTCCGCTTATAATTTTTGTGCCAGACTAATGTCGGACTTAACCTGTCCAATTGCGGATTAATTGCGGATTAATTTCTTATAGAACCAGACAGTTTTGTCTGTAATCAATCCGGTTTCTGTCTGGAAACAGTCCGGTTTTTTTAGCAGGGTAATAAATCTACGTGAGAATATTCATATAATTGCAGCGCATTGTGGATGTTGAGAAAGTGGAATAATCTCAAAATTAGTATTTGTGGAAAATTAATGTCTGTATTATTTGTCTTTATACACTGAAAAAAATTCCTTAGACCCGTATACCAGGAATTGACTAGGATTCCTAGTCACGAGAGGAACCCACTAAGCAATTGTAGTTAAAGTGAAGATAAAAATATATTTAACTTAACTAGGAAAGTAAGTCAGAATGATTAGGAAACCTTATCATAATAGCTAGGAATCCTGGTCACATTGGCTACGAGAACCTTAATAACAATGTCCGGGAGTACTTAATCTTGCTGACTAGGAAAACCTAGTCATAAATGCTAGGAAAAACAGTCAAAATTACTTAAAATATATTTGTAGAAATTATAAATTCTAGACATTGTGGACAGATTTCTTAATCACTTTGACTAGTTTTCCTGGACAGAATAACTATAATAAGATTATTAGTCAAAGTGACTAGAGATAGTAGTCAGTGTATATAATTAAAAATTAATTTAAATTTAAAAAAACTTAAATAATATGATAGCTTAAATGTAAAAGTATGAAACTGTTTTTAGTCAGAATTCAAAATATATTTATTCAAAACAAGTAAGGAATTTTGTTATACATTTAAGGAAATATTGTTACATATGACATGAATAAACACATGTTTTATCTATATAAATTGCAACATTATGTTAATTGACGAAGCTTGCAAAACAAGCTCCTAAAGCCTTCTTTTATAATTTCAGACGTACTTAAAAGCAGAAATATAAGATATATACATAAGTTCAAAAATTTAACAGCAATATAAAATAACGCAATCACATTTTAAAGTGAGTATATAGAATATATGAAAATCCATCTGGCATGCACACTCGATTCCATAACTTAATATGATTAAGTTGATCTAAACGTAATACTTTGGTTACTAATACTTCGTCGAGTACAGCATAAGATTGCAAATGATTATCATAGTGCGACATTTCTAAAGCACTAAAAATGGAAACAAAATCCTTTCTTTCGAAGTCTTTAGAGTTATAATATTTTTGCAAAAGAACTTTTCTATTACTCCAAACTCTGGGAATTGTTCATCTTTATTAATTAAAACAATAGATCCAATTATATATTTAATTCCGTTAAATATTAAGCAATCTATATTACTGAAATTAACACCATAATTAGGCAAGAATAGTCTCTCCGAAAAATACAATGATCTAAAGTTTTCTTTATATTCTGGTTTCAGAAGTTGAAAAGATTTATTTTGTAAAAATACATCACTTTGGTTTAACTGATTTTTTAATGCAATTGAATAACAAATGTCTTTGCGGTTATGAGTAACTTTGGAATAGATTTTAGATGGACGATGTTTTCCTTCGAGTCTCATTGTCCATAGTGAACGGACCGGACCAATTTTTTTCATTATACCGGGGCAATGGACTAAAAAGTGATGTTCAGGCTTTAAAGTCAACTCGTATAGTTCAATGTATAAGGAGTGGTGCTTTTCAATAAGATTTACCATAATTTGAAAATCTAAAACTGTGATGCTTCTTTTTAAACTCAAAACTAAAATTTTTCTAAGCATTTCGAACAATTCCCAGTGTTTATCTTTTTTATCTTCTATTTTATCGCCAAAAATTAAAGGAGCATTAAGAATAAACGACATCATTTCAGAACCAGTCATTCTAGTTGTCATTGTTTTGAAATTTTGGTCTGTAAATAACGGTGGTTCGTTACTATTGAATTTAAAGCATTTGATTCGTCAATTTAAAATATTTAAAGCGAAATATTTTGTCTTAAAAATGAATTCAAATAAAGCTAACATTACTTCATAGCGGCAAATTCCTTCTAGAATATCGTGAAGAATGCCTACGCTATAATCTTCCGTAACAGATAAATCAAGAAGTTTATGAAAAACACATGAAGTATGTATGCCAGTTTTTTCGAGCCTCCCGTTTTAATATAATTTTCGTAATTGATTTTGATTCTTAAAAGAGATTTATTTTCCTTACACATCTTTAACGTTTGAATGCTAGATGCTCCACAAAATCAAAAATAATTTGCGCTAAACCCTTTTACAAAACCGAGCATTTCGTTCAATGCTTTATTATCTCCTAAAATCAGAACTAACTTGAAAAACACTCGTTATGTTTTGCCATTTACAGAAATTTCAAGACCATCTAAATTTAATTTATTAAGTTAATAAATTAATATTCCATAAATTATTTCGTGGTCTGTGTCATTAGCATCATCAGCGTGGTATCACTGAGCCAAGAAAATATTCTCTAATTTTGATATAAATTCAACTGGCATACAAGGAAAAATAATGTAAATTCTGTTTAAATTATAAATACCAGCATGTGAGCCTAAAGGATTTCCGGTTTCATAACCATCCTCATAAGCAAATAATGGAAATGTTATTTTATCAGAATTGATTTTAGACTTCCAAAAGTTAGTTTGGATTATATTACGAATTCTATCATCCTTTCGGTTAATTAAATTTAAATAGTAATTTTGTAGTGTTTCAAAAACATTTGTCAGTTCTAAAAAAAACTTTAAATACTGAGCTTAAAAAGGAATGATTTGTCCAAATTTTTCTCTTGTAATCAATTTTTCAAATTTATCGATTTGCTTTCCGTATTGAAGAAACTTTTTTCGGGCTTAATTAAACAACCTAAATTTTTCATTTGTTTGAATCGTTTGTGTTCAGTATTTACAGTATTAAAACTTTTCAGAAAGATTTCAGATTTCTCAGAAATACTTTGTTTCTGTTCATCTGTCACGCAATTTAAAACTTCTAATTTTAAAGTGTTTAAATAATCACAATATAAAAGACTCAAAGGAGGAAACAATTCGTTGAACTTGAACTCGTGATACAGAAGAATCTGCATTAAATGGTGAAAAAGTTTCAAATACTTTTGATTGTAGTTTAGACTCACTTGCACTGGTATAATCTAAATTCAAATGTTCAAAAGAAATATTGTTGAATTCAATATTATTATCAGTTTCCGACAAATCAACTGAATTTAAACTGTCGTTTGTTTCATTAAATAGAAGACTAAATTTTATTTTTATGTACAGTCCGCATGTGTTCATTCATTGAACGTCTATTCGAGAAAAGACGTTCACAGTTTTCTTCTGAGCATTTATAATTTTCAACGGAATTTACATTATGAGCAAACTTCATGTGGAGTAAAATTTGACGCGAGGATACTACTTTTGAGCACAATGTACAGTTTGTAGACATTTTAGAAGCCGAATATTCTTAATGTTTTTTAATAAAACTAAATACTGTTAACTACTTAATCTAAATTTAAACAATTTTTCAAATTTCAAACAGTTCAACTATTCTTAGTTAAAATAAAATTTTGTGTTGGTTCATTCAACCAAAGTAATTGTATCGAAATTCATAACAGTTAAGAAAAAACTTTAAAAAGAATAACTAATAATAAACTAAAAATAAACAGTCTTTTACTCTATTTCCAGTAATGTAAACTCCAGTTATTCTTCATCGCTTTTCTCCTCTTCACTTTCCTCATCCTCCTCTTTAAATTCCTCATCACGCGCAACTGACTCCTTATCAAGTATTTCTAAAGATTGGAAATTTGACCAAACGCTGTTAATACTTGGAAACATATTATCTTCATCCGTGTTTACTTCAAAAATGTATTTTTGTGAGAAGTGCCAAATTATTTTACAATCCTCTGGATACTTCGCGTTTAGTGCAAAAAAAGACATGAAACAGAATTCAACTGCACCCATCAGATTCACCATTTTGTATTTATTCCCATTGATATAGACGTATATTTCACAATTGCGTAGAGGTCCAATTACAATAATCTGTGGTTGCAGGGTTAAACCAAACCTTAAAAGTTTACTTTTTCGAGCTTCTATAGCTTCTTCAAGTTCTGAAAGAACCTGAAATGTTATTTTAATTAATGTTTAAAATAATTTTTTATGCATATATAAGAAATAACGTTTTATAAATTATAATTTAAATAAAATAATGCATACATAATTAAAATAATACGTTTTCTTCCAAAATTCAATAGTTTTTGATTTGTACTAACATTAATTCGAAAAATAAATCCCTGCGCTCTCGATGGCCTCCAAGTTTCAAGTTTTTCTTTTGTTGCACCTCTTTTCCTCTTCTTAGTTTTACCATCAGCTTTTAATGTCGTTGTTTTAGCAGTAAGAATCACTGGTTTAAATAAGTAGGCCAATACTAAAAAGGCCAATACTTCGTCATTAACATCTGTATTAAAGAAAATTTATTTAAAGTCAATTTAAATTTTACACATTGTCCAATTATGTTCGTTATATTTTTTATTTTAAATATACCTTTTGTTTCATTTATTCTTGATTAGCAAATCTTATTATCATTACAAAAAAGTATAATGCGTTCAGCAACTTTTGGCCAATTATTTGCAATATCAATGTATTTACCATTAACACACAGTTCAAAGTTGTTTTTCATCTGTAAAAAACCATACACAGAAAACATTATTTTTTTAAATAAATATATTCTTAATAGAAAAACTGAATAAATAAATATACTAATTTTAATATTTTTAAATTTCATTTAAATTTTCCAAATAAAACGTTAAATAATCTGAAAATTGAAAATATGGAAATAAATTCGATTTTTGCTCTCTCCAACTGCTCTCCAATACTTGTCATTAAAACAGGATATGTATTTAAATAAACATCTATTGAAATCCCTCAGTCTCGTGTTTCAAAGGTTTTAGACCAAAATTGTAATAAATTGGGACTGTCTGGTGTAATAGTTCGTAGTTTATTAAGGATTTCTACATTTCTTGCGTTTTTTTCGCCTTGTTCACGATCTGATGGCAGTACAACAGAATTTTTTTAGTTTTGTGTATGTGTTATATAATTTTCCTCGAAGAGTTTTACTAATCGGTGCTTTTGCGGGAATGTAGTAAGTCGACGGATTTTCAAATTTAAAAATAAAACAAATTCCTCTTGTCCAAAATAAGAACGTTTCTCTCGATATTCTGAAAAAATCAATTTCAAAATTTTAATATTAAAAAAGGTAAAAAGTATTACATACATTAACTTTTTTATATATATTTTAATGAAGATGAAAGGAAAGATTCGATAATGATATTTGACAACTTTCCACGGTCCCGATCATCCAATTTCACTTTGCCTAATAAAATTACAATAATACCAATCTTGAAGAAATCATTTTTGTTTGTGCTTTTTGTCGTAAAAACCGCTATATTTAATTTCGGTTTTAAAAATAATTATATTTTGTCACGAAATTCGAAAAGAGCACATTCTAAACCTATAGAAAATGTATCTCCTATGGAAAAAATAATGTTTTTTTTATAATAACATAACCTAAATGTAAGGGTCAAACTTCTGCATTTCCGGCGTTAATGGGTTAACTTCAAGTCTGTACTAGAAACCATTGGATCAGAAGAATCCATTGCTCTGTAAAATAAGTCTTCTAAGTTGGCTGTTCTGCTACATTGTCTGCTGTGATTTCGTCTATAATTTTTGTAGTCTTTGTTGCAGTATTCAGAGCCTTCTTCTCCAAACATTGCTACTGGGAAAACAGAGTTTCTTATTATTTCACCAGCATGAATAAGAACTTTATGGGCTGTTGATGGCATGGGACACCATGAGTACAAAGAAATATACAAGTTTGCAGTATCTTTGCAAAAGTTTTCAAACTTTTGTACATCTAAAGAAATTTGTCAAGAAAGCGAAATCAAAATAATCTTTTCCACCCAGCACCGGAGATTCTCTGAAACATTCCTGAATATTCCATAACATTTACGGAATATTGATACTGGAAATTCAGGGAAGCAAAAAAATGTCCGTATGTCAGGGAATATTGGACGCGGAACTTCCCTGGAAATGTATTTGAAATTTTCATGGGGATTCTGCTGCTAATATTTTTTACATGATGCGCACTGTTTGAATTTGGTATCTATGGCTCTAAAGTCTGCGTAGTAGTTTTCGACTTCATATGCCTAATCTTTGTTGTAGGACTTTTTTAACACGTAATTTCTGATCTGAAAGTAATTTCTTATTTTCTGCGGACATTGCTTTCCATATTTGAAAATGAATACGGTAAGACACATGCAGAAGCCATTCGAGACACCTAATCCAGGCGTGTAATAGACTCACCCCTAGTTGAAGTGAATTAGGATCAGGAAGAAACTTATTCGACTATTCAATAATATTTAAGTAGTTAAAATCCTTTGGATTTTATTTGCAGATTGGACAACTTTGGGGGGATTATGTATTTGTTAAAACGTTAATAACTTTCCCAACAAGTAGTGTTAGGTTTAAAGAAAAATGAATAATCACTTTTTTATTTTCACTTAAAACAATTTCAAACGTTCTTAACTCATCAATCTGCTTTTGGATTTCACTTTTCTGAATAAGAATAACTTCTGCCGATTCTTTAATGAAATGTAATTTAATTAGTCTACAAAACCTAGAAGACTGCGAAGCATGATTATACCAAATCATTTTTCCATTTTCATTTGTCAGTTGTAAAGGAATAAGAGTTGTGGCAAAAACACTTTCATCATTAAAATCTGTGTTTATACCTTGAGAATCCACTGCTACCATCGAAACCCCAAGTACACGTTAATACTAATTCAGTTTCCTTCAAATTACATGAATTAACAAATAAATTCTTATAAATATAAATCTTAATAATACTTCCTCTTACATCTCCACTATTCGCTTACTCGTATGATTTAAGAGTGATTGAAGAGAAACTTTAGCTACTTTTTCGTTAATAGTGATGTCGTTCTTTGATGATCTTAGAAAACTCTTACTTTCTCTTACTTTATAATAAGAAGGCCAAATATCAGCACCAGAATTTTTCGATTCTATACGTATCGCGATGTACACTTTCTTGGATATTGAGTGTTCCAACAAAAATGGTAATGCTTCCAATGGAGTTTTTCTTTTTATAGAACTACTAGCATTTTCCATTAATTTTCTTTTCTTATCTTAGCAGGATGTGAAGGATCTTTTGATAGATTTTGAAAAACCGATTGAAGGTCATCATTTTTAGAAATTTTAGCAGCCTGACGAGCTGCTAAAATAAGTCTAATAGGATCATGAGCATTAGCAGAACTAATTGCTGTAATTTAACTTCTTTTTGCTCTCTCAGATTTGTATGCAAAATCCATTGTTGACCTTCTAAAACTTTGGGGAATTTCGGGTTCAAGGTCGGGTACTGAGAATTCTGATTTTAACCATTCTTTATTTTTAGACTGAAATCTTTCGATTTTTCTACTTGCTTCAGTGAACCTCATTTTACCTTTTGCTTTAAGTTTAGAAAGTGCAAGCTTTAGATAATTTAGTTTTTCTAGTTAAATTTCGCCTATACTTCTGTTCAGCTTTGACTATATAAACGACACAACAGAATCCGTATTAGCAGATTTAAAAAGTATATCAATAATCTCTGTCTTAGTAAACTTCATTTTCTTAAGAAGGAAAGAGAAATAGAAAACATTCAATGATGACTACCAGTGCAGTATGTTTGATGACTTAAGTCCTTGTCATTAATTTTACTGTATTTCAAAGAATCTATCCTATCAACCAAGTATGAAACAATTTATACATTTTTTTAATATTTACACCGAAAACAAAAATATTTTTCAAATGAGTGGAATTTTTCATTTATGTCCTCCTCTTAACTTTTATACTCAAAACGAGATTATTATTCTCCAATCAAAAGTATTTTTCTCTTTATTTTGAGAGGAAGACTGGTAGAGGACGACTTTTACTTTTTCATCTTATTTTAAAAATATCTACTACTTTTGAGGTGAAAAACACTTTCAAAAAGAGAAAAATCTACGCAAAAGGAGAGGACAATTTACTTTTTCATATTGGCGCATATGCATTCAGAATCAAACATTAAAGTGTCGTATCGTCTGCTCGCAATGCTCAAGCTTCTTTATACGTTTAATGTTTAGTTATGGAAGAAACTTTATGTCGTGGGTTAAGTTATTTGAAATTGGATAATTGTACTCTATCTTCTGAAGGTATGTTTGCTATTTTTAATTAGATCATACAATAGTGTAAAAATGGAATATGAAAAGAAACATAACCTCTATTAGTGCGCTATTTATTAGTGCGGTTTTAGTAGAATATTTTTTTTAAAATGATGGGAATCATTTTGATACCGTATTTAGAAAGAAAATTAGCATTAAAGCGGAGGAATTCCCATGAAAAAAAGAATTTTTTTTTTTTGATGCAGCGTATTAAATACAATTTCTTGTAAGTCAAGATGAAAATACACAATAAAGGCACATATGCAGCTTAAAGTCTATATTACAAAGAGTACTTTAAGACCATTTACTTAATTTGATGAGGGTAGGCGATCCCAAAAACCCCCGAGTATTAAATTTCTGGAAAATTCAAAGTAATTTCAATTTTTCGTCCGCCATATTGGATCCGCCATCTTGAATTCTGAAAATATAAAACCAGATTCGTATTTAGCGACCACATAAACCTTCGAGTAACAATTTTGAAACAAGTATAAACATTTTTTTACTGTTGACCAAAAAATTGGTTTTCGTTCCCCCTGTAGCAGCGTACAAAATAATTTTTTGTAGGTTAAAATGAAAATACGCCAAAAAGGCGCATATGCAACTTAAAGTGTATATCATAGAGAGTACTTTAAGACTTTAGTTACTTAATTTGATGAGGGAACCTTCGGACGACCGAAGGTTTAAATTGTATCAAGTCACATATGAAAGTTTGCCAATGAATTTTCTTTTTGTCAAGTGTAAATGAGTCAACTACCTTTAAAATGTATTTGTCCTGTATGTATAAAAAAAAGATGGCGTATTTTACACGATTTAAAAAAACATTTTTTATAAAATATATTAAACTTTTTAAAATATTTAAAAAATTTAAAAAATTTACTGCACCTAAGTTGCTGTATCTTAGTTGTTCTTTATTAATAAAATAAAATTTACAATAAGTTTAAAAAATCTCTTTTTGTCAAGAAATTATGATTCCTGACCCACTGTGCATTGGAATCAACTTGTTGCTGGTTACATTACCCTCTTTTTCTAATTCTTTACTTACTACTTTAATTGGTTGTAAATATTCTATAAATTCTTTTAATAACTGTATCTCAGCAGCATTTACCATCAGAAGAGATGTTGAAAGCACTAATAAAATTGAAGAAATTTAATCTACAAGTGAAATAAAACGCTCTAACATATAATATGTCGATTTTTTAAAAAATTCAAAATTCCTGGCATGAAAACCAAAAAACATTTTTTTTAATCAAAACAGTAAAGTCGTTTAAATTGAAAATTCCAGGTTGTGCTCAGTATTAGTAAGCGCACTCATTTTTGTGCAGATACGTACAATCCAAAAAACTTCATAGTTATTGAGAAAAAAACTCAAAAAATTTTTTTTTTTCGAAAATGTATCTATCTCAAAAACACAAACATACTGCATCGATTCGCCTCTGAAATAAAAACATGTTTTGTAGATACAAAAATTCTCTAGCGCAAACGGTTCTCAAATTAAAACTCAAAATGTTTGTCTCAAAAAATTCAAAAAATTCAAAAATCTGTTTACTTTCAAAAAGCAAAACTTGTGCTCGGTTGTGCTTCAAATAACAAACATTTTTTGTAGATATAAAAATTCTCTAGCTCAAACGGTTCTCAAATTAAAACTCAAAATGTTTATCTCAAAAAATTCAAAATATTCAAAAATCTGTTTACTTTTAAAAAACAAAAATTGTACTCGGTTGTGCTCCCAGCAGCAAACATTTTTTGCATATACAGAAATTCCTTATAACACAGAAAAATTCAAAATTTTTGAAATTCAAAATTTGTGCTCTTTTGTGTCTAAAATAACAAGCAATGTTTGTAAATACTAAAATTTTTTAGCTCAAATAGTTCTTAAATTAAAACAGAAAATTTTCCCACGATAAAACCCGGGTTTTTGAAAATGTAACATTTATATAATTAAACTGAGCCTTATGACAGGGTTTTATAAAAATATAGAATTATTTATTCTCAGATATATGTAGGTACATATCTTATATGATTATACAAAGTCTTTTTTTTTAATTCTCGTCATTTTCGAATATAAAGAAATAGCTGTGGATCGACTTCGGTTTTCTCATCCATCACAATTGATTCGCGAAAGATATCATCGTATAGAACCCAGTGGTTATTGGTGCGGACGTAGGCTACGTAATGTCCAACAAAATTGGCTTGATAAACTCCCTCGTAAGCTACGCATCCAGCTATCTTATATTCATCTTGATTTAGAATAATCGTGGTTGGAGATGCGAAAAGTTTAACAGACTGTGCTTTTCAGAAGCCCGACTTCTATTAGAGCGTTATCCCCATAGCTTACTGTTTTTTCTAATCCATTTCCGCATCAATCTAAAAGATGAACTTCGGGCAGTCACCATAGAGATATAAGCTAGGCAGACTTTTGAATTGAATCGATGCTAAACTAACAATATTGCATGATCCTCCAATTTTTATTGTTTCATGTTTTTGTTTGTTGCTTCTTCTGTGTTCAGTTCGTTCAACGTGGAGTATCGGAACATCTGCTAAAATCTGAGCTCGATGGTTGTACGTTGCTACTTTTAATCCTTCTGTATTTAGTGACAAGCAAATATCCCATGATGAATAGGGTCTGTGGCATTTTTGTAAGAACTATTGTTTAATCCAAATTATGAACTTATCAAGCCACAGGCTTCATGATGAGTATTAATATAAAGGAAAGAATTTATCGAGCTTTCTGCTCCAAAGATTATTAATTAAATAAATAATTTATCAAGGAACTCAGAAAAAATCAGAGGACAGGGTGGGATACGAGCCCACGACCTTTCTATTGCCGGTAGACTGCTCTGAAAGGTCGTGGGCTCGTATCCCACCCTGTCCTCTGATTTTTTCTGAGTTCCTTGATAAATTATTTATTTAATTAATTATCTTTCGAGCAGAAAGCTCGATAAATTCTTTCCTTTAAACTATTGTTTAACATAGCCCAACTAGTAATTTGACATAAAGAATCGAAGCCACATGTTCGTTTTACATGTTTTTGACTATGCAATGATTTCCGTTTGGTAACATTGGTATTTTTGTATTTTTCATTTGTATTTTTTGTTCAGGATCAAACTGAGGACATGGATTTCCATAACGATTTTTTTGGTTTTTTCCTTATTTGCTTCTCTGTCTTTTTTCTCTGCAACAAATCCTCAACTTTTTGAAAGTAAACAGATTTTTGAATATTTTGGATTTTTTGAGACAAACATTTTGAGTTTTAATTTGAGAACCATTTGCGCTAGATAATTAATGTATCTACAAAACATGTCTACATTTCAGAGAAGAATCGATGCAGTATTTTTGTGTTTTCAAGATAGATACATTTTCGAAAAAAAAAATTTTGAGTTTTTTTCTCAATAACTATGAAGTTCTTTGGATTGTACGTATCTGCACAAAAATTAGTGCGCTTACTAGTACTGAGCACAACCTGGAATTTTTTATTTAAACGACTTTATTGTTTTGAAAAAAAACATGTTTTTTGGTTTTCATGCCCGGAATTTTAAATTCTTTAAAAAATGAATTTCTGCACAAATGAGCATAAGTGGAGCACAATTGAGCACAAGTTTGTTTTTTTAAAAATTTGGACTTTACTGGTTTAACTTCCTGCACATAGAGTGTGAGCAAAGCATGGTCGATGTCTGTTAGAACCAAAAAAAATCATTGACTGCTTTCGCGACACTTGATCCGTTATTAGTTACAATTGCGACAACCTTCTCGTCTAGGATTTTCCATTCTTCGATTGTTTTTTTTACCCACTGGCCCAAGTATTCACCCATATGTGACTCGGATAACTCAGTTAAGCCTATAGCCGTAGAAAATAAATTCCCATCAGACTCATATTGTGCTGTTATGCTTAAATAACCTACAGCATTATGTTCGTTCTCAGACGAACATAACGCAAATGTGAGGAAAAAATAGTTCATCAATTACAACCTTTTTTTCGTGGATGCTGACAAAACTTTATATTTTTCTTCTATATAAGTTGTTATGGTTTTCTTGCAAGTAGCGTGTATAATGGTTTTAAAATCTTCATAAAATATTGAAAACCTATTTGAACTCTTATTCTTTATTTCTTTTTTTTGAACTTTTCTTCATTCAGTCTTATCCCCTAATATTGAAATTGGTAGAACTTGACCCCCAATAAATATTAAACAATTTAACCCATATCAAATTCCTTTCCTTAATACTATTATTCTCCTTTCTTCCGGAATTACTGTTACTTGAACCCATTACTCAATTCTAAATAAAAAAATTTTTCGACAGTATTATAGGGCAAATTATCTTTTGCTATTGTAAACAACAGTGTGTTTGTTATTTGTCCAGATTTAATTCCTCTATCTGAAAGAATATAATATTTATAAAAAAATTCTGTTTAAATATAATCACTCTTATTGTAACAATTTTTATTTTATTTTTAAATTACTGTTTTAAGTAAAATTTAATTATTCGATATAATTCTTATGTTCTAGAACTTAATTTTTACAATATTATCTGACTATAATTCTTTTTTAACAGTATTCACTTTCTAACTATAATATCTTCATAAGATCTAATTTTCTTAAAACTGTTGTCGATTCTTGGTTGAACAATCGAATTTCTAGATTGTTTTGTGTGGTAATCTGAAGTAAAGCTTCTACTGTTTAGGTCAGCTTATGAACAAAGACTTAATTCATAATCCATATGAATTGAATCGTTAGACGCAGCAGGTGATATTAATGAAATTGGTATTGAAGGAATTCTCGATGTCCCTGATACTAAAGGATCTGAATCCTTATTTTCAAGTACAAAATTTTAAAAAATAAAGAATGAAAGTCATTAAAAAAAATTCTATATGAATAAAAGTTAATAAATAATTATAAATTTTATAAATATAACTTCAGATTCGTAGTCAGCGAATCAAAAAGCCCTAAGTGACAAATTAGAAATAAATTAGAAGAAAATTGAAACTTGACATCAGCCATACTGGATTCGCCAAATTGAATTCTAAAAACCTAACTTGAGATTCGTAATCAGCGACCCCAAAAACCCCCGAGTGACAAGTTTGAAATACATTAGACGCAATTTGATACTGTCGAAATTTGATATCCGCCATATTGGATCCGCCATTTTGAATTTTAAAAAACTGAGTTCAGATTCGTGATCAGCGACCCCAAAGACCCCCGAGTGACAAGTTTGAAAGAAATTAAACAAAAATTAAAATTTGACATCCGCCATTTTGAATTTTAAAAAGTAAATTCGTCAATAAGGTCTTAAACATTTTATTCAGACTGATCGTTTTTCATATAAAACATTTACTTAGCTTTCGCTGTGTCCATGCAAAGCCTCATCAGAGCTTGTATAGCTATGAACAACATATATAAAGATGTTACATCATGTATCAATAGGAAACATCAATATATTACATAGTTACAATAAAAACATAACCTATAGAATGTCTTACCTATCAAGAGAGTATTCCCAATATTACAAAAATAAATACGACGAAAAATAAAAATAACAGTACTAAAAAGTACATACACATTAATTTAAAAATATGTGAGGGTTAAACTCACTCATTATTAAATAAATTACATTTTGCCAACACGTGATCTTAAAATGATTGCAATATTAAAACACAACAGTCAATATTTGCAGAGTTCTCTCTCATTGACGAATTTACAATTTTCACTGATCAACAACCATTTCAACAACTTTTTCTGTTTAAAAAGTAAAGTTCAGATTCGTAATCAGCGATCCCAAAATCCACGAGTATAAATATTTGGACGAATTTATTAAGACTTGGACGATTGGTAAAATATTTGATTTATCTTCACATTTTACCAATGGATTTTATCAAACTTAAAAAAATAATTTTCTTTTCGTGCATTTTCTCATAAAAACCGACATATTTAATTTCGGTTTAAAATAATTATCTTTTGTCACGAAATTCAAAAACAGTACATTCGAAACCTATAGAAACTGTATCTCCTATAGAACAAATAATGTTGTTTGTTTATAATAACATAACTTAAAAGTAAAGAACAAACTTTTACGTTTCCAGCGTTAATGGCTTAAAAAAATTGAAGTACATTTTGTCAGAAGGATAAATTCGCCAGCCCCAACGTTTCTATTTTCTTTTTTTGAATATTGGAATGTTTGGCAACTGCATAGTGCAAAACACCCGCTTTTCGCTTAAAAATCCCGCCATTTTGTAGTTGTATCTTGAAGAGGAAAAAAAGAGAAAAAACTTTGGGGGCAAGTATTTTATGTGTTAAAAAAGTGTACAAAATTTGGTTAGGATCGTTGCAGTAGTTTTCGAATAAGAGTGTTCACCGACTTTGAAAATCATTATTTCGAGTAAAGTGCATTTAAAGTTAGAACGTCCAAGCGCTCAAATGAGTACTTTTGAACAAACGTTACAAAAGTAATTTGGATAGAAATAAATACCAAGTATATTAGGTCATTTGAAACGTTAGAAAACCATCTTTTAGAATATATTTTGATCAAATTTTTAAATGAAACCATTGAAGCTGGAGAACTCGAAGAAGTTTACTGTTTTCGGTACATTCTTATTCAAAAGGCATGTAATATTCTACAACTTTAATAATTTTTAATTTGAAAGATAATTTATCATTTTTTTCATCATCATCAATAATTTTTCTTCAAATGACTTGGAACTTTTCTGGAATATTTGCAAATTTGACAGTGTTCCTGAAATTTTAATTGATCGAGGCAAATGTCAAAAACGTTATTATATTATAACTGGGTCTATTTCTTATGGCGAATCGAATGTAAAAAACGGAAAACCAATAAAATTTCAGGAACACTGTCAAATTTGCAAAAACTTGATTTATGAAAAAATATTTAACGATAAATCGTTTTCTACTCTGAGTTGCCACAAATATTAATTACCGATTTTTACTGACATTTGAGTATAATGGCTGTTTTGACAGTTGCCTAGATCAATTATCATTTTAAAAGAGTATGTATCAATTTTGAATTTATTTTTTTAGAAATTCATGATTCACGTTTTTGCAAATTTGACAGTGTTCCTGAAATTTTCTTGGCATTCTGCTTTCTGCATTCTATTCATCAGTAAATAAAGACCCAATTGGAACTTAATAAAGTTTTTGACACTTACCTGGATTAATTAGCATTTTAATAAAGTATGCATTAATTTCGTAATAATGTTTGCTTCCTCATAGGGAAGCATTGTTTTCGATCCGATTTTCCAAAAATAGTCCGAATCAACTCAATTTCACCTAAAAAGCTTAAATTCGAAGTTTGAAGCCAATGTTCCTGAGGTGAACGATCACTTGCGACGGCCAGACCGAAATTGCGAAATTCCTTAATTCTCGTAAATACAGTACGAACCCAACGAGGGGCGATAAATTTAACCAGAATCGGGCGATTATTATAATTTCTTATTTTACCGAGTCTATAAGCGTCTGCAGTCACAAGGTCGGGGACAATAATTATTATTACTTTCTCGAACACTGCTGAAATAGTTGAAACACAGTCTGATTCATTCCGCAAATTTTCTTCCAGATTAAAAATTAAAATATTATTCTGTCTCCCGTATGTTTCAAATAACTGATTTCTTCATCAATCACTGAGACTTTTTTTGGAAAACTCCTCGATACGATCAGATGCATTCTTAGCCGTCTTACAATATGCCCACATTTCACCCTTCAACTGCTCATGCGACTCTGTCAAGGATTTTAACTCTTTAGTGAGATTTTTTAATGTTTCATTAAGATTCAGTTCCATGATCAGAAATGATGAGTTAATAACTTGGTGCATAAAAAGTCACTCTGAAACACCCACTCACTAAGTATACGAATAATAACATAAAATTAAATATAACGAGTATATCCAAAGACAGAGCAAATCGAAACACGTCTACACACCGCAACGTCTTAAACGGAACTCCAATTAATTAAAGTACATTTAATTTTAATTATTTATTAGTTTCTTAGTTACTTAAGTAAAGAAAACAAATTTATAAACAAACAAAAAATGTTAAATTTTAAAAAAAATTACTAAATCAAGTCCGAATTTTGTTAAGAATTTGAATGATTAAAATGTATTTACTGCTAATGCAGTATAATAAAAGTGATGATAAACAATTAACATGAATTGAAATAAGAAAAGTTACCAAATTAAATCTAACTTTTTTGACCAATAAAATATTTTTTTAAATTATCAGTGCAATAACTTAAATTTCAAAAATATAGCACACATGTTTCAGACTTAAATTTTTTATTTTGTTTTAAAAAAATAGGGGATTTAAAAAAAGTTTAAAATAACGTAAAAGTTAATCATGTAAAGACATTGAATTAAACATAGGACACAGAAAACCAAAGAATTCAGCCGCTTGCGTCTGATGACAGCGCTAGTGTTTTTATATAAATTCTTTCTGGACATTATTAGGCACTTATTAAAGAGTACTTTTGACAGCAATCCTTCTAGAAAAATGTAAAGGTTTGTGTAACTAAAGAAGTATTATTGACAACGCCGTCCGAGAAACGGGACTCGCGGTGAACACCATAACTACTCAACTTTTTATCTTCAATAAAAAAATTAAGTATATTTTTTTAGAATTTTGCCCGCCTCCAACGTTTTTTTTTTTGAATTTCAGAATTTTTAACGACTAAATTATGCAAAACGCCCGTTCTTCGTTTAAGAATCCCGCCATTTTGTAGTTAT
Organism: Ganaspis sp. Gsp50; assembly: GCA_011057455.1. Taxonomy (NCBI): domain Eukaryota; kingdom Metazoa; phylum Arthropoda; class Insecta; order Hymenoptera; family Figitidae; genus Ganaspis; species Ganaspis sp. Gsp50. The sequence goes on from WNHD01000728.1 coordinate 17,720, forward strand.
ATCGTGAAGAAAAAAAAAGAAGAACGTTGGGGGCGAGTATTTTATGTTTTAAAGAAGTGTCAAAAACCTGGTCAGGATCAGAGCAGTAGTTAAGAGCGAGAGTGTTCACTGATTTTGAAAATCATTATTTCAAGAAATATGCGTTTAAAGTTAAACATAGAAAAAGTGGACAAACTTGTTATTTTTTATAACTTACACTGAATTACCTATTCCAGCTGCATAAAGTAGATTTAAGTCATTTACAATATAAAAGCGAATTTATTATAACAACGATACGCATAAAATAATTGCACGTTCATATAACGAACATCAAATACTTAAAACATTAATAATTTTACTCTGAATGACTTGAAACTTTTATGAAATATTTTTGAAAAGTTTTCTGCAAGAAAATGCAAAAAAATAATTTTTTGGACCATACACCCCCCTCACCTTAACAGAGCAGTTATACTTACATAAGAAAAAGCTATGATAAAATAATTATATTACATTAAACTTCTTACTAGGTTATGAAACACTTATCTAAAACACAAATTTTCCAAAACAAATTTATGATTATCTGATAATTCGTAATCACTATTGAATTGTTTATAAAACATATGAAAATCTCGGTTTTAAAAAATTGGTTGGCTTACAATATTTCAATATTTTCAAGAGAGTTAAATAAAAAATTGGGAATTGTTTTTCAGGAATGCATAAAGCCAGTAGAAATTCAAAAGTCCAGTATTAAAACAGGAGCAAAGATTAAAATACAAGAAGATGGTTACGTAGAAGTAGATGAGGTTTGTAATATTGAGAGAATAAAAAAAGACCTTTTGATGAAATAATACTTTTACAAATATACCTTTGTTTATTAATAGAAAGGGGATATGAAACAGCTACAAAAAGTGGAAATTACCCTTGCTGATTGCTTAGCCTGCAGCGGCTGCATTACATCTGCTGAAAGTGTACTAATTACGCAACAAAGTCACGAAGAAATATTGCGAGTGTTTGAAGAAAAAAAAACTCAACAACAGGTATGGTGTCTTTTAAAATATTAGAGCATAAATTCATAAAGTCTATAAGTTACATGAGACTTCGCTGGAGATGGGAAAGGGGTTAATGGATTCTTACGATATGTATTCATTTACTAATTTTACCTTAAATAAAATCTTACATTGGGTAGGGGGGGGGGGTCAAAATATTCGAAAAATGTAACTTCAGTAAGAGAAGGATATATGTATTATTAAAACCCAGTATTCAAACATTTTGTACATAAACTTCAATTAATAAGCTTATAAAATTTACAAGTAGGCAAACAAAACATTAAGGGCAAAAAGATATTATGTAATTATTTTTAATTTTAAATTATATTCAACGTACAACAAAAGAAAATTGACAAATGTCCCCTTTTTGAACTCGCGCAATTAACAAATAGCCTTTTAAAATCCGTCCATTCGTTCAGAAGTTCTGTTGTTTCGAAACTGATGCTACACGAAAGTAGTTTTTCTAGAGTGGATCTTTTTTCTAAGAATGCCCCATATGTACTTTATATAGGCTATTCGATTCGTTTTTTAATCAAGGTCGCAATTTTCTTTTAAACTTGTAAACCAATGTAGAATCTAATATTGGGTCCAATATACTTTCCGATATAGTATCTTATTTTAACATGTATTTTTAACTATTATTTATATTTTATACTTTCTTACAAATTTTAAAGAGAGATTAAAAGGGATATTTGCAGAATGTTTCAAATAAATATATACAGCATGAATATTAGCATATATGTTCATTGGAAATAACTGATAAGTCGAAAATGTGTTTTCTACTAACTGTTGGAATTAAGTTCAATATATCAGAGTAATAATATGATACAATTAAAAAAATGTCGTTAGCCTAAAAGTTGTCTATTTTGTGGTTCCGTGTCCAAATAAGTGGACACGGAAGTGGACAGTATGTAATTCCCAAAACCGAGTCAATCCAAGCACTTAAATTATTTATTATTATCGAAAGATAGAGGATTTCATGCGCTCAAAATGATCTTGAGATCAGCTCTCCATCTTCGCATTATATTTGTTCAGATGAGAAAAATACGATTCACAATTCATTTAAAAAATCTTCATCATCCGAGAATAACGAAAGAAATATAAACAATCAATTCTAAAACACAACAGAACAACAACAAAAGAGAGAGAGAAAAAAGTAAAAGAATTACCCATTCCCCTTCTTATCCTCCAAAAATTCCGGTTTCGAAATACTCAAATCAGTATTTTAATCTTGGCCCTACCAATGAACGTAGAATAGGCCCTAACGAACTTCTCAGAGGGATCAAAAGCCAAGGTTGTGAGATCCCAGAGATCAGAGGCAGCAACACCAGCCAGGTAGTAGAGAAAACTAAAAAATTCCGGTCTACCTGCCGAAAGCTTCGGACATTCAGATATTAAATGTTTCCATGTTCTAGTCGCCTCTCCACATAAACATGGCAATTCAGTATTCCAACCCAATCGATTGACGTGATCAGTCGTTACAATGTGGCCCGTTCGAAACCGGGTAACCAAGTTAATGGCCACTCTTGGGCTGTCAAAAGTTCCAAACCATGGTCTCCTTGAATCGTATGTGATTCTTGAGAAATATCTTTCGCTCTTTGGAGGATTTCTATTATGAGGCCATTCTGACTGATCACTCCTTAAATTTCTCATCAATCACTTTTCGCATATCTCCTACAGGAAGACCAAACTTAGTCTTAAAGGAGAGGCCAGCGGCATATTTAGCAACTCGGTCGGCAATCAAATTGTTGTTAATGTTTTTGTGACCGTGAATCCACATCAGATCTATCGTCAAATCCATCGATCTTGACATGTTCAATTGCTTTCTGATGCTGTATATCAAATATGGCACAGGAAAAGTACCAAAGCATTCTCTAATGTCTCTTAATGTTTACCTGGAATCAGATAAAATCAAAGAAGACTCTATACCCCTGGTTATGACATAATTAATTGCCGTAAGAATTCCAAAAGCTTCAGCTGTAACAGCAGAGGAATTCTTCTAAAGTGCGAGGCCAAAGCGAAGCTCCTCCGAAGGATCATAAAATGAACTTTCACTCCTGTCCGATCTAGTAAGGCTTGCAGAGCCATCGACGAAAATCAATCGACTATCAGAAAACCTTTGAGTCACCAAGCGATCCAGAGTATCCGAGTATTTTTTCTCTTATCAAGTAAATAGGCTATTAATTAGCTTTATTCTTATTGGTTGATAAAATTTGTTCACTTTCAATATAGCTTTTATAAAGACGCAGGTTAAGAAAGAAATAAAAAATAAAATAACATATTTTAATAAAAATGTCAATGTATATGTAAGTCTACACTAAATTGTATTGATTTTTGAAATTGTACTAACTGGTTTATACTAAAATTTCCAAATTGTACTAAAAATGGCAACCCTGAATTACGTGGCACATTGACCGACGCCATTGTGGCGCAGCTAAGCAGAACTACGTTATCCAAATTGCATATTCAAGTTAACTTTGAAATATAAGTACTGGAATATTTTATTTGTTTATTAAACACTTTCTAAAAATGTTAAATCGCAACATGTATAAATTGTTAGTCAATGAATTTTATTCTTTTATGTACAAATGTTTCGAAGTTAATTTTGGTATGCAACTTAAATAACATAGTTCTACTCAGCTGTGAGCTGCCCCTCAATGACGCCAGTTAATGTGCCACGTACATACAAGCGTGTGTCTAAAATCTCGAAACTCGTCTCTAAATACTTAATTTTTGTCTTTTGTTTGGTAAAATGGAGTGTTTAATATAAAAATAAGTGTTCATTTACTCTGAATATAACCGCTAATAAAGGTTTTCTTGGCCTCATCCTTGGAAGTAACTGAAATAAGTGGAAATTGACAACTTTTAGATTATCTACATTTCTTGAATTGCATCATATTATTACTTTGATACATTTAGCCTAATTCCAACAGATAATAGCATAGCTTATCAGTTATTTCCAATGAATATATATGTTAATATTCATACTGTATATATTTATTTGAAACATTCTGCAAATATCCCTTGTAATCTCCTTTCAAAATTCTTAAGAAAGTATAAAATATAAATAATAGTTAAAAATCCATGTCAAAATAAAATAATAAATCGGAAAGTATATTGGAATCTATATTGGTTCCAATATAGTTTCCAATATAGGTGGAATTTTTAATAGGGTATGTTTCATGTTTATGTTTACATTTGTTAAAAAATTGTGTTTGGGACTTGCTTCGTGCATTGTTGAATATGTCACAATTTGGTGGTGAACTTCAAGGTTCTTAAGCTTTAACTTGGTCGTTGAGATAAGTCGCTAGCACGATGGGTTTGACTAGTACAAATCTTGAGGAATATTTTATTTACTCAGAATATTTATTGCAGATGGGAGAATGTGATACATCTAAGTATATTGTAGTCAGTTTATCGATTCAGCCACTTCTCTCATTAGCTGAACGATATGGGCTGGAGCCAAAAGAAGCGGCCCAAAGATTAGCTGGATATTTTACTCAACTTGGAGCTGATGCCGTTTTAGACATGACAGTTGCAGATGACTTTGCTCTTATAGAATCAGCAAAGGAATTTCTTGATAGATATAAATCTTGTCAAGAAGGTGCACAGAATCAATTACCAATGTTATCGTCTTCCTGCCCAGGTGTTATTTTTACCTTATTGTCTTATTCACATGTATTATTAGTTTAATAGATTGTATTTTAAAAAGCTACATTCTAGTTAGATATATAAGAGACTGATTTTCTATTTTGGCATTGTTTAAGAAAGGAGTTTACATAAAGTCCTCAGATTAAGTACATAAATAAAAAAAATTAAATAATAATTTTTATTTACCAAAATATTAGGCCTGTGCAAAAAACCCGAAACTCGAACGAGTCGAGTCGAGCTTTTTACACTTCTAGCCAGGTCGGGTCGAGCTGGATGGTTTCGGATCGGACCGGGTCGAATCGGTTTCGAGCTTTTCGCGTTCCCGAGCTGTTTAAATTCTTAAAAAAATTAAGTTTTTCAACTTTTCAGGTTATCAAATTTGTTAAAGTTCTTAAAATGTTCGGATATTCGAAAATTTTGAGATTGGGCTCGAAAAGTTGACTCGACCCGACCCGACTTTTCAATCTTTTTGCATAGGCTTACAAAATATTCATAGGCGTTAAAAATACTTGTTCTTTTCATTAGAAAATGCTATTTTCGCAGTGAACTCTTTCCTTACAATTGATTTCTGGATAAAGTTAGTTTTTTTGGCAAGTAATTTTGTAGAATTGCAAAACTTATTTTTTGAAAGTTATCTTAATTCTATGACATTTCCAGGTTGGGTTTGTTATGCTGAAAAGACGCATGGACATTTTATATTACCTTACATTAGTGTGACAAAATCTCCACAACAAATAATGGGATCGCTGGTGAAATATCATTATGCACAAGTAAGAAATATTTCACCTGAAAGAGTTTATCATATAACTGTTATGCCTTGTTATGATAAAAAGCTTGAGGCATCTAGGCAAGACTTTTATAACCAGTTGAAAGAAACTCGAGATGTGGATTGTGTCATCACATCAAGTATGTGGACCTTTCTTGAATAGAGTTATAAATGTATATATCATTTCTTATCTAATAGTTTATCAGATTTTTATTTTCATATAATAATAGTCCATTCAAGGTTAATATATCAACTCTTTTTTTTATCATTTTTGTTTCCTCAAGAGAAAGCTTTGTTTTCCTTCATATATAACTTTTTTTTAGAAATGCTCTAAATAAGATTTCCTTTACATATAAATCTATCATATAAGTCCCTGTGATTGGATGTGTGTGTGGATTTCCCATTTTTGTGTACACGCCAACTTGAGAGTGGTAAGATATTTTTAACATTAATTAAATTGCTTTATAAATTTTAGTCGAAATTGAACAAATGCTAGTGCAGGAAAGAATTTCTTTACGAGATGTATTACCCAGTGAAATTGAGAGGCCTTTTGGAGGTAACAAACATGAAGATTACAATCTTTGTTCTCATGAGGGTTCTGGATCTGGTGGTTATGCGGACTTTATTTTTCGGTATGCAGCTAAACACTTATTTCAAGAAAATGATGCCAAATTGACATTAAAAAGTCTAAGAAACCCTGACTTCCAAGAAGGAGTTTTAGAAAAAGATGGAAAAATTCTACTGAGGTTTGCTGTTGCTAATGGATTCAGAAATATACAAAACTTAGTGCAGAAACTGAAACGAGGAAAGTCTACCTATCATTACGTAGAAGTAATGGCATGTCCTTCTGGTAAACAAAGATACTTTTTAATTGTCGCTTTGTAAATTTAGAAATAGAAAATACTTTGCTAAAAAAAATTATTTTCAGGTTGTATTAATGGTGGAGCACAATTAAAACCGAAGGAAAATTTACAACCCCGGGAATTAATTATGAAACTGGAAGAAAAATATCAAAAACTTCCTCAAAGTAATCCCGAAGAGAATCCAGTTCTAACGGATCTATATAAAACTTGGCTAGGAGGTGAATATTCCGACAAGGCGAATGCGTTCTTTCACACTCAATATCATGAAATTGAAAAAATGAATACAGCGCTTACTATAAAATGGTAATTTATTTATAATAGTCTTTAAAAATATATATAGTTAGATAAATAATGAATAATTTTATTTTTTAAAAACAAAAGATTATATAGTAACGTGTAAATATATTGTTAGTAAAATATTAATATAATTCATTCGATAAATCATTGTTTTTTTCTTCTATAATAATAGATATGTTTTGTATAATAAAATTAAGTACATTCAAAACTGTAATCTTTTAAGTCTAGTACAAAAGTTAAATAAACTTGGAACTATTTTTATATGTATATAAGTTTGTATTTTGATGACCGATAAGTGTCATATCAATCCACTTAATATAGATACCAGATAAAATAATAATAATGTTTCAATGGATTAAAAAATAATTATATATATTATATATATATATATATTTTTTATTTTTGAAAAATATTCTGATTATATTATCGAGATTATCGTCCTTTTCCCTATTTTTGCTCTTTCTCTAAATCTGTCACATGTCGAGACAAAATTGTACGATTAAATGAACTTACCTGAAGTGAAGTTCAATCGAAATCATGCATGCATGATGTAGTAACGCTAGTTGCTAGATTCCAATTCACAGATATTTTAAAGTCCCCGTCAAATTTATTTCGTTTCGGTGCGGCTAGGTTGCGCTATACTTCCCATCCTGTCATTACTCTTTGAACGTGTTAGAATCAGTTTTAAATTGCTATTGGGTACTGGGAGGGAAGGGAATGATCTATTCGGACGAGACGTACTTGAACAATTTTGATTAAACTTCACTTCAGGTAAGTTCATTTAATCGTACAATTATGCTACGTCATCCCGTCCAAACAGATCAAATGTAGTTGTTTAAAGAATATATGCAAATTAAATCTTTAAATAATTATTATTTAATACTGCAGAAGCAAAGTTACATTGCGACTCTTTGAGCGGTCTATTATAAAAGGACGCAAACACAACTGATTCTTTTGACCAACCCGCACATCGGTTGGTCCCTTTCGGCCTTTGTAGTTTTGATTCGGTCTGGAATATAAATTTTCACTGAATCGCTTAACAGTTTTATATTAGAGGTCCTGATTTTGGAAATTGTCTACAGTCGCTGAGCAGTGGCTAGTGCTAAGAGGGTTGTTAGTTTTTTAAACATCATTTCTAAATTTAATTAGGAATTTGGACCTAAGCTTGACAAGTGCTTCAATACGTCTTGCGGATCCCAGATATCATCGTATCTTGCTTTTAAGGGTTTCAGAAAAGATGACCCTCTACAAAATCTTTTAATAATTTGAACTGTTACATCCCGAGCAGAAGGCTTTGTTAATTAATTATATGAAATTATAAAATTAATAGTGGAGGTAAGGTAGGCCGATTAAGTCAAGTTGGTAAGTCT
>WNHD01000729.1:0-33668 GCA_011057455.1 Ganaspis sp. Gsp50
AACTAATTTTATGATTTTGATTTTACATTCAGTTACTGTAAAAACAAAGATTTGTAAAATGCAAAAAAAATCAACATTCCAGCGTAATTTTATAAAAATGTGTTTATAACTAACAATAATTTCTTTACAAAAATTATTATAAACAGATTTTATGCTTAAGGTTTTTCATTCACTTGCTTTGAACACAAAGATTTGCAAAATACAAAAAGAGCCAACATTCTAGCATGATTTTATAAAATTTGTTTATTAATTAATTTATTTAACTTTAATTTGTTAAATAAATTTTATCAACAAATTTTATGTTTAAGGTTTTACATTTAGTTATTTTAAACACAAGAAGATGCAAAATTCCAAAAAAGGCAACATTCTAGCATTATTCTATAAAAATTTGTTTATTAACAACAATTATTTGTTTAAACAAATTAAAAATTTAATAGAATTTCTAGTAATAATTATCAATTATGCTATTTTTTCAAAATCATACAAAAAATTAATATAAAATATTTTGTTTCGACTTTTTATTAGTTTTTCGATTTATGGGGGTTTTTGGGGGTCTTATAAAAAATAGTTAATTGAAAAGAATTAATTAATTAACAATTACGTGTTATTCCATGACCAATTATGAAGTGAAAATGAGTAAACCGGTTAAAAAATATTCATTTTCCACGCATTTACATCATTTTTAGAAAGAGTGTTTTTTTCCCATGTGAAATGCATGGGAAATTTCAATGCCCCGGCGGCACCATTAAATATTTTCCAATTGAAAAATAAAAAAATACGGGTCTTTTTATTTTTAATTCTTTACAATTTTGGAGGGTGGCAGCAACAAAATTTTAATAAAAAGTTTTTTCCATATATTTTTGGACCACCCTAATAAATATATGTATAATTACATAAACTCCAAAAACATGAAATAGGTACTCAATGCTTGAAATAAGCACTTTAAGGAAGAAATAGCATCCAAATTTTTGAAACTAACAGTTTTTTACTATGAATGCTTTATGATTGATATTTATATCGCTCTTCAAACTTATATTACTTATACTATTTTGTACCCAATTTATTGCAGTAATTGTAGGGGAACATGGGAAGGGTACATGGTTCCCCTAGAATTGATGTATATTCCAATTGAAAAAAATCCAAAACGGTTATCTCATTTTTTCGCACACCAAACGAAGGGTCGGAATCATGAAAATAACTTTTTTAAAGAAGACTAAAAGAACCGTGATTATTGTAGTTTTTCTGTCCTTTCTCACATTGTACAGAAATGAATGGGAGACAAAAAGTGTCTAGGATTTCCGAATAAAGTGGAACACAAATAAGAGGCTATTGTAAAAAGTGTGAAAGAAAAGATCCTTGAACCCTTTCGGGGGCTGGAGGCAGAAATCTTATAATGAAAAGGAAATCTATTTTAAGAAAAGTTGGAAAGTAAAATAGCAACAAGTGGAAAAAATGTGAGAGGTCGGTCTGAGGAAAAGAGGAAGGAGAGACGAACGGGAATATAAGACAGTTATTTATGAGGCAGCGTTGTGGTATAACGAGCGTCCACGAGGCCAGCAGACCACGAAGCGGCGCGACACCGATCTGTTGAGGGCACCTCGTGAAATTCTGCGTAACAAATATGATTGCCACAAAAGTCCGAGGGTCTCTTTGAAGCTCGTTCCTTTCTCACGCGAAACGATGCGTCGTCGAATGTCATTCCACGATTCACAACACAGCGCTGCCCTCGACTTTCTCTATGCTCATTTCGGCTCTTTCCAAGTTTCTCATAGACCATTCAATGCGAAATCTCGTCCTGTCATAATAAAAGAGACAATTATAGAAGCTCGAGTCTTTTATTTTATTTCTCGTACAACTCGCTTCTTTATTTCTATATGAGATCCGAGATTGTGTTTAAGATTAAAACTTTTATGCTTTCTTGATTTTATGTCCGACGTGAATCTTGCCTTTATAGTTCTTTGATATAAACTTTAAGTGGCATAAAAATTTCATTTTTCAGAAACTTTAACTTTTCGAAGAAAGGGCATTAAATTCTTAAGGGAATATTCATTTTTCTTCACAAAAGTTATGAGCAGGAAGAGGCTTCTGTGCTCGAATAATTTATCATCAGGGCTCTCGTGTATTTTAAACTCTTTCCAACATTTATTTACAATTGGTAAATACTAATAACATTAATAATAATAACAATGATAAAAACATTAATAATAATAACAATAATAATAATAATAATAATAATAGTGACAATAATAATAATAACATCGTCCGTAAATGCATTTCCCCTCTCCAAAACTTGTTTTGTAAAAAAAAAAAATAATAATAGTGACAACAGTAATAATAATAAGAATAATAATAATAGTGACAATAATATTAATAATAATAATAACAATAATAACAATATTAACAATAATAATAATTTTAACACTAAACACAAAAAAAATAATACTGATTACTAAATAAATTTTAATTAGGTATAACCCAAAAATTTCAAGTCGCGATTGTTACTTTGAAGGAGTTTAAATGAAAATCTTCCATTTTTTATTCTTAAGGGCATGTGATGAAAAATGACGTAGGTATTCACGTGCCCCATTAATCAAAGTTTTCCTACCGCTTCATTCTTCGAATAATGAAAATATCATTTAGAAAAATTGCGGTTGAAATTCACAAAATAAATCATCAAAATTTTCATCAAAATTTGGTGTTGGTTTATTGACGTTTTTGTTTAAAAATAATTTTATAAAATGGTCGAGGCATAGTTTATAATTTTATAAATATGCCTTTAAACAAAAATATCAATAAACCAACGCCAGACAGACTATTCTGAAATTATTTTTTGATTAGGTATCTACTAATTTTCAGAAAGATATTTTTTTTATTTTAAGAGTATAAGGGTTGAAAAATTTTGGTTATAGGTCATGTGACCACTGACGTCATTTTTCTATTGCATGCCCTTAACAATTTTATTTTTTATCTTTTTCTATTATTGTCATGTTTGACGCTTGCACGTTATATTATACTTTCTTATGGGCAACTTTAAAACATATTCAACAAGTCTTTGAATAATATATATGTGACACACCTTGAATGAAGGGACCTTAGAAGCTTTTGAATATAGGTTATGTTTTTAGATTTACCTTGATAAATTTTCATTTTAATGGAAAAAAAAGTTTAAAAAAAGAGATAAATATAAAGCAATAATTATTTTTACAAATTTAAAGTTGTTTAAAAATAATGTATTTGAATATATACAAATAATATGACATATCAATGATTTATTACAAACAACGTAAATCACTGCTTTCGAGAAAATTACGAAAATTTTAATTTTAAGAAAGGTAATGCAAAAAATAAAAAATAAAATAAAATAAATGAAAAATAATATGAGAAAAGAATCAATCGTAACTTTTTTAATTCAGATTGAAAATAATAATGCTTGACTAATTTGTTAAAATAATTTTTAGAATATTTCGTAGTGACAAAAATTCCCTTCCAAATTAATATTCTTCATTTTATTTAATTCTTCGAAACATTCGTTTCAAAATAATTTAAAAATTTTTCGAGGAATTAAATGATTTTTCGAAGAATTAAATAATTTTTCGAAAAAGTTGTTGAAATGATTTTGTAAAGAATTTGTGAAAAGAATCTTTAAAGCAATTTTCAAAACAATTTATAAAAATAAGTTTTAAAATAATTTTTCAGAAGAATCATGTTTTCATTTCAACTTTTCTCTTACAAATAAATTCGAATTTTTAAGTCCAATCTATTCTTGTAAATAATGTTAAATATAACAATGAAAACAATATTTGTATTTAAAAAATTTTTAAAATTCGATCCATTTTTTATAATACCAATACACAGAAATTGTTTATTTTATATATAAAATTAAAAATAAATATCAACAAAAAGTTTTTCTTTGATAATTCCCAGTTTAAAATACAAAAAAATCTCCTCGTCTAACAGTTAAAATTGAGTCTAACTGACAGTCTTAGCATCTTGTCAAAACTGAATGTAAATAATACAGACCCACAAAATAAAATAATTTTTTGTCTGACTAGATTAGTCATTCCTTACATATTTCGTGTCGCTGAATCCAAATCCAAAAACAAAATTTGAAAGTTGCTTCGCGTTTTTTTCTCTAGCCTCAAGAAACTAGAAATTTAAGTTTAAATTGTTGTAAAATTTGTAAAAACTATAGAAAAAATGCAAAACTTACACCGATGTAATCTTTAAAGTATTACCTTTCATTTCAGCCCAGAAAATGTAAAAAAATATTCAGTTGTACCCGAGATATGAATCAAAATGTCCACGAATGTAAATCGGCCAAACTGAGCCTTACCTTCAAGTAAAATCCCAATTTGGCCGATTTACATGTGCGGACGTTTTAATTCATATCTCGGGAACTGCTGAATATTTTTTAAATTTTCTGGGCTTAAATTAAAGATAATACTTTAAAAATCACATTAGTGTAAGTTTTGCACTTTTTATACAGTTTGTACAAATTCTACAACAAATTAAACTTAAATTTCTTGTTACTTTTGAGGTTAGAAAGAAAACAGCTCACCAGTACAAGTTACACATTCGGTCTATAAAACATTTGTGTAGAGTGTTCTATTTTGAGTAAATTAAGACCAAGATTAATGAAATAGCACAAAATGCGGCTGAGTTATAGATTTTTAAATAAAAATTTATAACTTGTATTTACTTGTATATTTACTTGTATAATTTACTTGTATATTATGGCTGGAAAATCTTGCTATGTTTTGGAAAATTATTTAAAATTTCTATTAAAGGTTCTAACTTCCAGAGAATTTTTCTTTCGACATATCAAACAAAATTTGAGGTTGGGAGTGAAAATAAAAACATTTGCAAAAAATCTCCTTAATAGTAATAGAATTGACGCGCTCCAAAAAAGGGACCTTAGAAGGAAAAATTGTAGGTTATGTTTGCTGATAGTTTTAACGCTATCAAAGATACTTTTTTAATTATTTGACATCAGAGACTGTTTTTCTTGATAGCGTATCCACAAATATTCATTAAAAAAACTCTTTTGTTGGTAAAGAATTGAAGACGAATTTTTACAATAAGTTAAAAATATCATCAAACGTAACCTGTAATCTTTTGCTTCTAAGGTCCATTTCTTCGGACCTTAGAATACATTCGGATGAATACATTTCACATACACATGTATATTTGTATTCATACTTTTCAACAGTTCGTAAATTCATTTTAAAAATTACACATTTTTTGTCCGAAAAAAAAATTATTTTCATCATAAATTATTAATGCCTTTATAGTAAAATATTTCGGAGTCATAAAGGTAAATTGACAATTTAAATAAATGTACTTGATTTGATGTAAAAAACCTAATTCTGTAGGTGTTAGCGAAGGAATTTCGGCCTATCAATCTCATTTTAAAATTTCCACAAGGACCACTGTTTCATTCATTCTTTATTCTTACCTGTGGCTATAATTATAAGTTAACGCAATACCCCTTAGAATTCGTCAGAGCTCAGGTAAATTTCATGATTCCTGTTTTGAAATTTATGATCTTTCGTTTAATTTATTCACAGGAGTTGTTAAAATTTATGCTCACTGGTGGCTAGAGTATAATTGATATAATTGATTGAATTAATTATTTCTGGAGTAATAATGACTACTATAGATTTGATTAAGAGCTGCCAGATAAAAATCTCCCGATACAAGTTACCAGTTGAGATTCTTTGTAATTATCTTCTTACGTATTCTTTAAGGACATAGAGACGTTAATAGTTTAGTGGTTTTTTGATTCGCCTGTTTTGACACTTCTTCGTATCTGGACTTTTTCAGAAAAATTGTACTTTTTCCCACGGATCCGATCCGATTAAAATTCATAACTAATTCCGCTCAAGAGTTGCGGTTTTCAAATATCCCCGGTATTATTTATGGACCACCGTGAAATACTTTTTCTACTGAAAACTTCAGGCTTGGGTTTCTGACATTTTTTTATGCTATCGGTACTTTTTTTATTATTATTTTCTAAGCTTTGTATTAATCTTCAAAAATGCATCCCTTTTCTCACGGGTTGTAGACGATACTTCTTTCAACGAACTGTGTTGAAGATTGTGTCTTCGTGTTAAGAGAAATACTAGTTAATTACAATTTTTTTTAAAATCATTCTTTTAGTTTGAGGTTATGTTGCCCTCGCTAAAAATGCCTCAAGTTAATTTAAATTTCTCAGCGAATCTGATAAAATGACGAGAGATTTTGAAAAGAGTGAAGTGAAATGCGAGAAGAAAAGGAGAGAGAAAAATGAACAAGTTGAAACTGGGCCCAGTGGAATATTTATTGTGAGCGTGGATCGAATGAATCGCCAATCGATGCCATTCGAGTTGGACACCCCGCGACGTTCGGTTTGACACGACCTAACAAATGGCTGTTTTACCGTCGAGAGAAAATGAAGCGAGAATGACGAGTTGATTTTCGGTCTGCAGGGCACTGCAGAAGAAAGAGGAAGAGAGATAGGGTAAAGCGCGAGGGGCAAAAGAGATGCTTATTTGGGGGGTCGAAGGAGAAGCGAGGAGACACTCCTACGCCAAGTGAACACGAGCCAAGAGGTGTTACTTGTCAGTCCTCTGCCTCAGGCAATGACAGCCATATTCAGGAATTAGCATGGGATAATGAGACCAAGTTGGTACCCCTGCGGGGGCCAATGAGCAGCCACGCATTCGGTTTAAAAAGAAACAGGAACAGTCACTCCACCAACAATCCCAATCCCAAATATCTCTGAGTCAGAGGCATGCAAGTTTCTTTTTATTATAACCAATATGGCAGCAGCTTCAACATTATTTATATAATAGTCTAGTTAATACTCACTTAAATGGCATAATGAGACCAAGTTGGTACCCCTGTTAATACCCACTTAAATACTTACACAGTAAGTCGTGCAGAGCTATTTTGACCAGCAATAAACGTTATAACGTCGGGGGCTTGCTCCTCCCGACGGGGGCCAGGAGGGCACAGCCCCCCTTAACAAAAGCCCAAGATTAACTGCAATTATGGTCATTTCATGAACTTTTTTTGCAACAAATTTTTGGGTGAATATATATTTTATACATATTCAATCATTGAATCATATGATTCAATCATTGAATCATTTTTCAATGTAGTCATAACTACAAATTTAAATTTTAAGTTAGAATTCGGGGGAAAATATTACCACAGAGAAGTTATCTTGTCATTATTTTCTTTCTTCAAATGTGTTCTAAAAAAGGGTATTTTCTGGGTTTCTCGACATTTTACATCACCAAATTCAAAATTCCATGAGTTTTCCATGATTTCAATGCGAAAAATAAATAAAAAACAGGATATTATTTTTTAATATACTTGTTGATTAAAAAAATACAATTTTTCAATATTTTGTAACAATTTAAATTACTTTTGAAACAATTCAACAGTTTTTTTAAAATAATTTTCTCTAGAATTTAAATATATCGTCAGCCGGGGTTATTATACCCACCCAGAGGATATTGTTCCCACGGCTACTTTTTAGTAAATAAAGTTTCTATATTGAAGTGTTTAAAGTTCTCGCTTGATGTAAGTATTCTTTGTATCTTGTGAATAGATGTTTTTATTAAACTCTTTGTCAGGAAACAGAAAAAATTCATAAAGTTGGAAAATTTTCGTCGTCAGTTAATCAAGTCCGTCAAAATCATTTTGGATCTCCTTAACTGTTGTAGAGGCTTTAAAAATGTTGCAAACACGCGTAGTCAATTTATTTGTGACAAAGTATAATCGGTGAACCAACTTTTTTATTGAGTATTTTAAAAAAAATTGTAAATAACTCACGAACGGGATTTCCAGGGGCTATTGTTCTCATTACTTAACACTAAAAGCAATTATTTTTCCAAAATTTGTTTCCTAATATGTAAATAAATGTATAGTTCATCGCTTTTAAACATTTTTGACAGGCTCTTGTGTCAAGAAACTAAAAATAAGTAAATTATTAGTTTACGAGAGTTGCAACATAACCTCAAAAATATAGCTGTCATTAAATGCTACAAAAAAGATTTCATGAAGATAAAACGATGGAATAAGAATTTTTTAAACTAATTTTATAAATAAATAAATTTTTGCTGGTAACAATAGCCCCAAGCACGAGGCAAATATACTCAAAACTTTGAAATTTTATAACTTCAAAAGTAATTTTTTTTTCTTATCTAACTTGTAGAAAATCTCCAGAAGGATGTTCACAACGTAATTCCATAGTTATTTTATTTTTTTTTATAAATCTGAATTTTAGTAAAGAGTGGAATAAGAAAGTAACATTTTTTGAGAATAATAGCCCCGGGTGACGGTACTTAAAATTACATTAAAATACTAAATATTTTAAAGTATTTAAAAATATTAGTTTCTTAAAAATATTTTGAAGTATTTTGAAGTAATCTGAAGTATCATAATACTTTTAAAATATTATTAAAAGACTAATAGGTATTCTTAAATATACTTTAAAATATTTTGAAGTATTTTGAAGTATTTTGAAGTGTTTCGAAGTAATTTTAAGTATATTTAAATTTTTTGAAGCATTTTTAAGTGTTTTTAAGTACTTTTAAGTGTTTTTAAGTATTTTGAAGTATTGGGAAATATTTGGAAATAATTAAAAGTAGTTTTAAGTATTTTAAATATTTTGATATTTTTCATAATTTTGTTGATGGAGTTCCAAATATTTTGAAATCTTTTGAAGTAGATTGAAGTATTATAACACAATAAAAACAATCAAAAAACTAATATTTTTAAATCTGTTTAAAATTTATTTAATACTTAAAATGCTAATATTTTTAAATACTTTGAAATATTGTGAAGAATTTTAAACTATTATTAAGTAATTTTAGGTATATTTTAATATGTATTTTTAAGTATTTTCATCTTTTGAATTATCTTTCATCTTTTAAGTATCTTTTTAATATTTAGAAGTACTTCAAAATATTTTGATGTATTGGGAAGTATTCGAAAATAGTTTGAAGTAATTTTAAGTATTTTAAAATATTTTGAAGAATTTTTAAATATTTTCAAGTATTTTCAAGCAATCTGAAGTATTATAATACTTTTAGAATGTATAAAAAAACTAATATTCCAAAATCAGTTTATAATTTATTTATTTTATATTTAAAATGCTGACATTTTTAAACACTTCGAAATATTTTTAATTCTTTTACATTATTTTAAAGTAATTTTAAGTATATTTCAATATACTGATGTAGCTTTAAGTGCTTTTAAATATTTTTAAGTATTTTAAAACATCTTCCAGTATTGGAAAAGGTTTGGAAATATTTTGAAGAATTGTGAAGTATTTAGAAATAGTTTCAAGTAATTTTAAGTATTTTAAATATTTTGAAGTATTTTGAAGTAGTCATAATTATTATTATTGTTATTATTATTATTATTATTATTATTATTATTATTATTATTATTATTATTATACACTTAAAATATTTACAAAAATTAAAATTTTAACTTCTGTTAAAACTTTATTTTTAATACTTACAGTACTAATATTTTTAAATATTTTGAAGTAATCGGAAGTATTTTAAAGTACTTTTAAGTAATTTCAAACTTTTTCAAGAAATTTTAAGTATTTTTACATATTTTAAAGTTATTCTGAAGTTTTCTTCTGGAAAAAAGAATTATAAAATTTCGGTAAAACTTAATAAACATCATAAAGTAAAGAAACTAAGTGAAAAAATAAATGCCCATGATATAAATGAAAATTCCATGAGATTTCCATGATTCAAGGAAAATTAAAATTCTCTGCGAATTCTAGGTTTTTCATGTTTTCTAGAGTTGTAAAAACCCTGAATTTTTAAGAATTTCAAAAAATGTTAAAATGTTTTTAATTTCAAAGTATTATAAACTTTATTAAAAAGTACCTATTCTTGAAAATTTCAAAACAATTGAGTAGATTAAAATGTGAAGGATAGAAGTTTGGATAACATTTTACGAGGGTAGAAATAATAAATTGCAAAGAAGTTGAATTAATTAGAAGAGCTAAATATGTTTAAAAAAAGTTGATTTTATTTTAGTGCTTCAAGTCTAGTTTTAAAGGTAATTTTTGTAAAAACTAAGAATTTCATATACAGATAAAAGTAAATCTTTGATTTAAATTCAATTCAATTTTAATAATATACTACATAATTATAATACCGTCACTCGAGGCTATTGTTTTCAGAAAAATACTACTTTCTTATTTAACTCTATTTAACTCTAAGTTCAGATTTATAAAAGAAAATAAAAATTACTATGGAATTACGTTGTGAAGATCCTACTGAAGGTTTTCTATAAGTTAGATAAGAGAAAAAATTATTTTCGAAGTTACATATAAAATTTCAAAGTTTTGGGTATATTAGCCCCGTGCATGGAACTATTGTTCCCAGAAAAATTTGTTTAAATAACCAGCGTTTAATGACATCTACATTTTTAAGGTCATGTTGCACTTCTTTTAAACTAAATTTACTTATTTTTAGTTTCTTGACACAAAAGCCTGTCAAAAATGTTTAAAAATAATGAACTACACACTTATTTAGATATTAGGAAACAAATTTTTGAAAAATAATTGATTTTAAGTAATTTTGAGTAATGAGAACAATAGCCCCTAAAATCCCGTTTGTTAGTCTTTTACATTTTATTTTTAAAATACTCAATAAAAAAGTTAGGTCACCGATTATGCTTCATCAGAAATAAATAAACTACACGTACTTGTAACACTTTTAAAGCCACTACAACAGTTAAGGAGATCCAAGATTATTTTGACGGATTTGATAAACTTACGACGCAAATTTTCCAACTTTATGGATTTTTTTTCTGTTTTCTGACTTAGGGAATTTTATAGAAGCTTTTATCTATTCACAGGATATCAAACTATATTTACACCAGGCGATAACGTTAAATACTTCAATATAAAAATTTTATTCATTAAAAAGTATCTGTGGGAACAATAGCCCCTGGGTGGGCACAATAGCCCCGGTCGACTGTATGTCGACCGTTTTTAAATAATTGTCTAGTTTTCAAATAATGAAATAGTGAAATTAACGTGTATTTCATATTGAAAATGTTTTCATGATTTGGAAAAGTACTGAAAATTAACATTATTAAAGGCTGTGAGTTTTTGGAAATTCTTTTTTCGACATACCCAATCAAATTTCATGGTTTTTTTTCAAAAAGAAATATTAAAAGAATTCACCTTAAGTATGATATACCTTAATGTATGATATAATGATTGTTACTGACAATGAGATGATATTATAAAATAGAATCATTATCTACGAACGTTATCATGTATGACAATTGTAAAGTTTGCAGGATACACACTTTGTCAGTTGAGAAGAAGAGGTGTCAATTACTGATAAGTAATCAGTAAAGTACACTTAAAGTACTTAATATTTGCCGGAGTACAAATTGTATTCTATATTGCATTCGGGACGTAAAACTATTTTTAGAAGATATAGCTTGCGGTTAGAAATGTTATGTAGAATGTGGACGAAAGCCAAGCTATTTTACGATTAAAAAATAAAGATAAGGATAAAGGATACAAGATGAACAGTAAAGATAGAGGAAGAGATGATAATAAATATGATATTTGGTATCAGAATAGGCTTTGTGTAATTACACTTCCTAGATTTGAATTCTAGGCAAATAACAATATTTCACTTTCTTACTTTCCAACGTGTTGCACTGGTCAAATAATATTAATATATCTTCTTTATTGCCAGTGTAAAGTGGTGATTTATGCGCATACATTACTCGATCCTTGCATCGTAATACGGTAAACGGAAAGCTCTTGCAGAGACCAAGGCCAGTCGTTGAAATTCTATCACGAATCAAACTTGACAACTGCCCACGTTACCTTTCAGAATTGAGAGAATCGGGCACCAGAATTCTAGCTTCACTAGAGTCACGTATTCTCAGCATCAATGGGAGATCTCCTACTTGAAAAATATAGATTTCATCTGCTATAGACCGATTTGATTCCCATAATCCAGCTTAATTCCATCAGTCGCGTTTAGATCTCGACGTCTGACTCGAATCTTGTTGTCTTCTAATTCCCTTTAATCGACTGATTTATAAGTCTGTCGCCCACCGTTGACACCTTTCACGTGACAAGTGTATAAGCTGTTAGCGAAGATTAAACAAATCCATGACCTAGAGAATCAGTAAGTATTGTTCACAAAAAAATGCCCATTGTGTATCGAATTTCTTTTATAGAGCTGAGAAGTTCCGCAGAAATTCTTTGGTGCCTGTTGAATTTTTTACCGTAGTGCATTATAATTATTTTTGTAAATCTAATTCTCCTTCTATAGTTCTAAATATCTTTCTATATACTTCTGAATATCCTCCAAAACAATGTTTAAATTTCGTGCTTTTTATTATCCTTTTTTTGTCACAAATGTTCAGTATAATTTACTTCTTTTTTAATTACCCGTATGGAAAAGTGTTCAGGATCTGGACGGGCGTTGGCCAGACTGTCTATTTTTGAAATCGGGCGCTGGCCAGACGGTCTTGAATGGCGCTGGCCAGAACTGTTACGTTTTATCCACAATTTGGTCTAGACTAGACCGACTGGCCAGAGCCATATCAAGACCGTCTAGACAACGTTCGATTACAAGAAAAAGCGGCCTGGTCAGCGCCCGTCCAGATCCCCAAAATTTTTCCATATTTGGCCAGCGAAATTAGACGGTCTGGTCAGCACTTGTCGTTTTTTTAATCAGGACCGTCTGGCCTGGCTCTGGTCGGGTCCCGGTTAGACCGTCTGAGCGGCACTTAGTTGTTTTTTCAATCAAGTCTGACTGGGCAGGCCCTGGTCGAAGCCTGGTCGAGGCCTGGTCAGACTGTCTAGAGTAGATTAACTCTTCTCTTTCTTTTATTTCTTCTCATTTTCCCTCCTTTTTTGCTTCTCCTCCTTCTCTTACTTCCATTCCTTATGATCTTCCTTTTCTAATCATCTGGCACTTTTCACTCATCTCCTTCTCTTCTACCTTGTTTTACTTCTCTCCTTAATATCCTTTTATTTCTTATCTGCTTTTTTCTTTCTTCCCTTTCTTCTCTTTTTAATTATCTTTCATTTTTCAGTTTACTATTTCTTAAATTTCTTCAAATTCTTCACTTCTTTCTTCTATTTCTCAACCTTATTGAAAGATAAAGAATATCTTTCGTATCATTTTTACCCTTCTCTTTTTAATCATCTGTCCCTTTTCACTTATCTCTTTCCTTTCTACATTCTTTTATTTCTTTTACTTCTCTTCCTTATAATCCTTTTATTTATTATCTCTGTTTTTCTTCTCTTTCTAATCATCTTCATCTTTTCATTTTACTCTTCCTTTTTTTCTTCAATTTCAGCAGTTTCTTCCCTTACTTCTTCTACTTCCTTACCTTATTATAAAGAATAATTATCGTTTCGTTTTTACCCTTCTCTTTCTAATCATCTGTAACTATCCATGTCTCTTTCTTTACTTTCTTTTACTTCTTTTCCCTATCATTCTTTTATTTCTTATATAATTCTCTTCCTTCTCTTCCTTATCTTCTCTCTTCTCCCTTCGTTTGCTTCTTTCTCTTCTTTCTCTTCTCTTCTTCTTTCTCTTCTCTTCTTCTTTCTCTTCTCTTCTTTTTTCTTCTTTCTCTTTTTTTCTTCTTTCTCTTATTTTCTTCTTTCTCTTCCTTCCCTTTCTTCCCTTCCTTTCGTTCCTTCTCTTTCTAATCATCTTTCTTTTCCTTTCATTCCTCCAATTTCTTTTCTTCCCTCTTTTACTTCAAATCTTCCGCATTGAAATATAAGAAATATATTATCTTTTTTAACTTCCTTCTCTTTCAAATCATCCAATTTTTTCCATCCTTCCCTATCTTTTCTTCCTTTTTACATTTACTTCATAATTATTCTTTTAATTCTTATATTTTTTCACTTTCTCTTTTTAATCTTTTTTCTCTATTGAATCATCTCTTTCATCCATTTCTTCAATTTCTTCTTTTACTTCCCATTTTTTCTTCTTTCTTTTAATTCTATTCCTTATTATCACTCTCCTTTTTTATATTTTTTTCTTTTCCTACTCTTTGTTATTTATTTTTCTTATATCTTCCTTACATATCTTCTCTTTCTTCACTTCCTTTTTTCACTAATTTTCCTTACCCTTCTTATAATACGTTTTATTTCTGTTTTTCCATTTTTCCTACTATTTCTTCCCTTTCTTTTGTTTCCATTCTTATAATATACGTGTTATTTTTGTTCTTCCTTTTATCCTTCCGATTTTTTCTTGCTTTTGTTTCTAATAATCCTCCCCAATTCACTCTTGTTTTCCTACCACTCTTCCAATTTCTTCATTTCTTCAAATGAAGAGGATTCGATCACTCGGTCGATTGAATTTAACGGGACAATTTTTGACTTTTTTAACTTCTCTTCCTAATCAATATTTTCTCTCTTCTCTTTTTTCTTTTTCTCATGTTTATCATTCTCCTTTTCTCACTCTAAAACTTCATTATTTTCTTCTATTGCTTCTTTTTCTTCGTATCCTACTGTTACGTGTCTCTCAGTTTCTTCCTTATCACCCTTCTTTTAATTTTCTTCTCTTGCTTCTATTTGAGATCATTCGTCTCTCTTCACGCTTCCCTTCCTTACTTATCATTTATTTATTTCCTTCCTTCTTTCACTTCTTTTCCTTACCATTCTTATGATGCCTTTTTTGTTTTTCTTTTCCTTCCACTTACTCTTTACTTTCTCTTTTTAATCATTTTTCTCTTTTGACCTTTCTCCTTTTTTCATTTCTTCTCTTTCCTTTATTTCTTCTCTTGTTCTGCCCTTCCTTCTTTTACATCCATTCCTTGACAACATTGATTTTTCACCTTTTTTCTCTTTCCACTCATCTTCTCTGCCGTCATCTATTTTTATACTTCTCTTCCGTATCATACTTTTACTCCTTATCTTTGATCTCTTTGTTCTTTTTGCTTATCTTTCTTTTTCTACTATTTCCTCAAATTTTTTTCTTCCCTCTTTTACTTACTTCTTCCTCATTGATATAAGGAATATATTATCTTTCTTACTTTTCTACTCTTTCAAATCATATGTTTCTTTTCATTCTTCTCTATCTTTCCTTCCTTTAATTCCTTTCTTTACTTTCCTTCCTTATCATTCTTCTCTATCTTTCCTTCCTTTAATTCCTTTCTTTACTTTCCTTCCTTATCTTCTACTCTTTCGTTACTTTTTTCCCTTCCTTCTGTTTTATTTCTTCATTCTCCTTTTAATAATCATTCTCTTTTCACTCATCTCTTTCTTACATTTATTCCCCTTCTTCTTTTCATTCTTTTTTTAATAATTCTCTTTTGACACTTTTTCTGTCATTTCTGCAATTTTCTTTCTTCCTTTCCTTCTTTAATTTCTACTCTCTATGTAATCATTTCCTTTCTTCTCTTTCTTTTCTTTCTTTCCTTTTCTCTTCCATTTATTTTAATCATCCGCCTCTTTTCACTCTCCGTTTTCTTCCATTTCTTCTCTTCCTTAGCATTTTTATCATTTTTAGCATTTTCGGCATTCTTCTCATCTTCTGCCTTCTATTTCTTCTCTTCAATTTCTTTTTAATCATTCTTCTCTTCTTTATTTTGTCTTTCTTCCGTTTCCAAGCATTCTTCTCCTTTCATTCTTCTTTTTCTGCCATTTCTCTCAATTTACTGTCTTCCTTTTTTTATTTTCACAATTTTCCCTCCATTCATCTTATGTTTACTTATTCCTCTTTTAATTTCTTCATCTCTGTTTTACTCTCACTACCATTATATTTTTTTTCCCCTCCTTTACAACAATTTCTCTAATTTTTCTTTTGTTTAGTTCTACATTCCTTATAGAAACCTTTTTTATCTTTTTCAAACACTCCTTTTGACTTCTCTTTTATGCTTGCGTTTTATTCCCTTTTTTTATTACATTGAATCAATTTTCAATTTATTTTTCACTTACTTATTCTTCTACTTGGCTCCATCTTTCTTTCACCATCTTCTTAACTTTTCTTTCTCCTTACCTATTTCTTCTATCTTTATTTTCCCTTCTTCATTTGCTCTTTATTACTTCAATATACTTTTATTTATGTCTTTTAATTTATAACTTTTTATTTGTATAAATGAATTTTTTTTACATAATTCAAAGTAACTTATATATTTTTTAGATTCTTAAAATTGATTCTACAATTAAAAATTCGCAAAATCGGCTTTTTCGTTCTCACATTCTCATAAAGAATAGAATGATATGTGATTTTGTTAACTAAAAAAAAACAACTAATTTTTCAAAGCTGCTAAAAAATCTTGTTACAAATTAGAGAATCGTCAGATAACATTTGTTTTGGAAAGTGGTACATCAACTGTTAATGGAAAACATTCTTTGAAGCTTTTTGTGTGGATTTCTGTTGTAAGATGACGAGGACCCTAGGATGATATCTTTGATGACACCTGACGATCGTCAACGCCCCTTCAACACTTGGTTTAGTTGTAGCGAATAGATCGTCTTGTTGTGGACGAAGTTGTGTCAAAACGACACTCGAGGGTACAACACACCCACATTCTCCAATGACGAGCCCAGATTATTCTTCTTGATAATATACTGTGTATAACGACATCGACCAGGCGTCAACAAGAATGACATTTCGTCCAACTTGCATCGCTTAACACTATTTCTCCTCCCTCTGCTTATTTAATCTTTTACTTCTTCTATGTATACTTTCCATTCTCATTCATTTTTACCTTTTCTATTTTTCTTTTATTTTCTTCCCTTCTATCAGTTCCATCATTTTTCAATTCTTTTATCATTATCTTTATCATTTCTCGCTTTTATCTGCTTTCTTAAACTTTTATTTCTTACATCATTTATACTCTTTACCATTTACTCTTTACCATTTACTCTTTACCATTTACTCTTTACCATTTACTCTTTACCATTTACTCTTTACCACTTACTCTTTACAATTTACTCTTTACCATTTTTCTCTTCATCATTTCTTTTACGTTTCTTTCTTTACTATTTTTATAAAAATGGTAAAGAAATTGTGCTTAAACAAAATGTTATTTTTCAAAGCATCACCTGTTAAATTTCAAGATAAATTGGGATTCTACAGGCAAATTGCTGTAAAAATTCAAGTTCATCTTGTAATTTAACATTTTGTTTTTCCTGTGTAGCGATTCTTATTATCCTTTTAGGTTATTTTTCATTTTTCCATCGCATATCATTATTCTTCCTTAGTTTTTTTCATATATATTGCATTAACGATCTTTTTCATTACTTTAATTTACTTTATTTACTCCATTCAGTTTTTCTCTTTACCTCCCTTACCTTGTTTTCCTTTCTTATTTCCTTCATTTTTTCTTTTTTTTTTGCTTCCTCGCAAAAAACATTGTAATCGTGAAAGTCATAAAAAAAAACAAAAAAATGTTCCAATCATCCTCCATTTATCAATATCTTGTCTTAATTTCTTTCATTTTTTCTCTTCATCCTTTTTTTGTCACTCATTATCATGCTTTATTTTTTATATTGTTTATCTTTCTTTGCTTTATAGTCGTTCGTCTCTGTTCACTTTTCACTTTCTAGCATTTCTTATTTCTTCTCTTTCTTCTCTTTCTTCCCTTTCTTATTTTACTTTTTTTCTCTTTCTTCTCACAATTTTATATAAAATCTTATTTTCTCTTTCGATTATTCTTCTCTTGACGGACGTCATTGTCTTCAATTTCATCAATATCATTTCTTTCTAACTGACACATTCAAGAATATGTTTCTTATACTTACTATCTCCCTTCTAATTCAAATCGTCTGTCTCTTTTCACACTTCCATTTCTCCCTATTCTCTTTTCGCTTCTCTGCCTTACCATCCTTATCATCTTATTTCTTTTCGTTTCTTTTATTTTGTCCATTTCTTCTCTTCCTTCATTTCCAATCATCTGTCTACCTTTACTCACATTTTTATTCAATTTTTTCAATTTTTCCTCTTCCTCAGAATTCTCAGCAAACTTCTCTTCCTTTCTTTTTCCCCCTTCCATTTCTTCTCATTTCTTCTCATTTCTTTTCCATTTCTCTTAATTTCCTTTTCTAATCATTCTTCTCCTTTGTCTCATCTCTTTCTTCCATTTTTTCAAAATCTTTTGATTCCTTCCGTCTTTACTTTCTTTCTCCTCTTTATTGTATTTATTTTTCTTTTTGGTATCCTCTATATTCCGTTTAATGTTTTTCTTTTCCTTTTAATCATCCTTCTCTTACTCTTTTTACTCTTCTCTTTTTTCCCTTCCTTTTTTATTCCTTAGCTCCTCTTCTTCATCATAATTTTATATCTTCTCTTATTTTCTCTCTTTAATCATTCTTCTCATTTTAATTTTTACTTTCTTCAATTTCTTTAATTTCTTCTCTTCCTTATTGACAAATAAAGAAATATGTTTTTTATGTTTTCTATCTTCCTTCTCTTTCAAATCATCTGTCTCCTTTCATACTTCGCTTTCTTTCCATTTTCTTTTTCCTTCTTTCGCTTCTCTTACTTACTTTCACTTCCTCTCCCTACTTTCCTTTTTCTTTTCGATTCCTTCCATTTCTTTACTTCCTTCTCTTTCCTCTCTTCCTTCTCTTCCTTCTCTTCCTTCATTTTCTAATCATTCGTCTCTTCTGACTCTTGTCTTCATTTTCTCCCCTTCTATTTTTTCTCTTCCTATTGCTTCTAATCATTGTCTTCTCCCCTTTCTCTCTTCTCTTTCTTCAATTACTTTAAACTTTTCTCTTTCCTTCTTTCTTTCCTTCTTTACTTTCCTTTTCCTCATTATTGTACTTTTCTTTGAATTCTGTTCCTGGTACATTCCATTTAATTTCCTCATTGTCCAAAACATCCTTTTTTTCTTCCTCTTCTCTTTCTTCCGTTCCGTTTTTTGGTTGCATTCCTTATCATCTTTTCTTTCTTATCTTTTTTCTTCCTTTTCTCTCTAATTATCTGTCTCTTTTCACTCTTTACCTTCTTTACCTTCTTTACCTTCTTCAATTTCTTCTCTTCCTACATTTTCTAATCTTTCACTCTTTTACTATCTACAATTTCTTTTCTTCCTATATTTTCTAATCTTTCACTCTTTACTTTCTAAATTTTCTTCTCTTCCTACATTTTCTAATCATCCGTGTCTTACCACTCTTTTTTCAATTTCTTCAATTCTTTCTCTTCCATAGCATCCTTAGCAAACTTCACTTTCTTTCTTTTTTCCCCTGACACTTGTTCTCTTCCTTTTCTTTCTAATCACTCTTCTCTCGTCTCTCTTTTATTTCTGCTCTTTCTTTCATTTCTTTAATTTTTTCTCTTTCCTTCCTTTTTCATCTCTGTTTTTCTTCTTTATCATACTTTTCTTTCTTTTCTGATTTCGCATTATTCCACTTCAGTTCTTCATTCACTGCATCTATTCATCTTTCTCTTTTTACTTTTTCTTTCTTGCTTTTCTTCTATTTCCCTTCCTTCTTTTAGTTACAATTCTTATCATTTTTTCTTTCTTAACGTTTTTCTTTTCCTTCCCTTCCCTCTTTTCGTTACAATTTTGATCATCTTTTTTTTCTTGCCTTTTTTCTTCCTTCTCTTTCTAATCATTCTTGTCTTTTCACTTTTTTCACTCTTCTCTATATTCCCTTTCTTTTTTCAGTTCTGTTCCTTACCACTCTAAACATCTTTACCATTCTAAACATCTTTACCATCCTAAACAGCTTTATCATCCTAAACATCCTTACCATTCTTATCAACCTTATCATCCTTATTATTCTTATCATCCTTATCATCCTTATTATTCTTACCATTCTTATCAACCTTATCATCCTTATTATTCTTATCATCCTTATCATCCTTATTATTCTTATCATTCTTATCATCCTTTTTTCTTTTTTTATTTCTTACATTTCTTCTCTTCCTACTCTTACTCATCATCCGTCTCTTTTCACTCTTGTTTTTTTCAATTTCTTCTCTTTTTTAGCATCCTCAGCAAACTTTTCTTTCATTTTCCCTCCATCGTTTTCTTACTCTCTTGCTTTTCTTTCTAATCATTCCTCTCTTTTCTCTATTTTTTCTCTTCTATTTCTTCAAAATCTTCTCTTTCCTACCTTTTTTTTATTTTACTTCTCTTATTTATCCAATTTCTCTTTTTTGTTTTTGCTACATTCCAATTTCTTTATTCGACATATTGAATCCACCATCTTGAATTTCATAAATTTGACTTCAAATTCATAATCAACGTTATTTTTGCGATTAACCTCAAAGTTAAAACAATGTCTTTGGGCAAGAGCGTACCCAGGATTTGATCTAGGGAGGGGCATTCCAGATTAAATTTGTTACAGGAAGGATAGTGGTGGGGGTAAAATTTATATTAAATTTCGATTTCAAGAAGGGGGCAGCTGCCCCTCCCTGCCCCAACGTAGGTACGCCCATGTTTTTCGGTCTTGTCTAGTTTTTTCTTTCCAATAAGGCAAAGGCAGATAATGTGGCCTGAAGATGTACGTCAACAATGAAACATCAGCATTATAAATATAATTTAAAAAAGATTGTTGCTCATGAACTTGTCTGGAAACTTATGGACACCTGTAATTATATTTTTGCCACAAATGAAACCATATTTTACATCAATTTTATATTATTTTATTTTATTTATTAAATCAAGGGCATTTACAAAATAAAATTAGGCCTTTTGTATCATTATATATAATAATACAATAATTTTGTATATTATACAATTATTATATAATAAGATAACATTACTTATGAAATTATAATATAATTATAATTACTACAAACAATAGCAACAAAGACATTGTAAACGAACGAGACTCGAATGACAAAGAAAATTAAATCTAATTTGAAAAGTCCAAGTCGAAAAACAAGTCGAAAAACATCAGTTGCAAGTCCAATGAATTTTCAACATTTCAAAATGAATCAGAGACGGAATAGTGCGTAAAGGATGATGGTAGGGCGCCTGTGCGCTTGCATGCCGTGATAAATCATTGTTCACGCGGATTTGGCCGAGGCCGATCGTGAGCTGAATAGCAAGATCCTGATCGGTTGATCTGATAAGAGAATCATCGACTACAAAGAGAGTCACGAATAATCCAAAGAAACAAAAACCTCTTTGGGAATATTGACGTAATATGACTCGAGCATTTGCCGTTGACCTTTAAAAGTCCAGTAGGCACTTCCGTGTAAGCTATTTAAAGAATTAGTGCAATTTAAATAATCCCCAAGGAGGCATGAGGTCTGCTGCTTCCGAAATGATAATTCCAAATGATTAGGGCCACTTATGCGTGTGTATCATTGAGGTCACGCGAGCACGCGAGACCAGACAGACCGGAAGACCCGTCGGCGTTTCTGTTTCCCGGGAGGCCAAAATCCAACTGGGAATCGACAAACATTGGACCTTGACCGTCTTCTCCGTGTGGGTGGGTGGACGTGTGAGAATCCGACGAGTGAGAGTTGAGAACGAGTCAGTGGAATAAGCAGCGTAATAAATTTCCTATAAGCAACGAATATTGATGTTGTGGAGTAGTTGCGCCTCCACTTCTTGGGGGTTTATGAATACGGGGATACTAATCAGATTTGCATAAATATCGCTGTACCCGCACTCAGTAGCCGATCAGCTAAGTGTGCCAGGGCCGTGTCAGGAGCACTCACTTTAAACCGCTAGGATAATGTTGGACAAATTTCCTTTTACCTTTTTCTAAATTGCAATTTGTCTTGTTTCTTTGCAAACTGCGTCTTGTTTCCACGTTTCTTCGCTTCACTTTCTACATCTCAAAATTCTCAAGTGAGACTTGAAGAGCTCTTCATTAAACAGCCCAAACATAACCTATAATAGAAGACAGCCCTATTTGTTCCACTTTTGCAATAATCGATAAGATCCGCCTTTAAAATGACGGACCCATGTCGGTAAATTTTTGAAAAAATTTCTTGTTCAAAAAATTTTGAGATTGCAAGTTAACGTACGATTTTCAAAATGGATACGGGATTGAAGAATTGACTCATTCTTTGTCTGGAAACTAATCTCTGAAGACACGTTTCCTGTGCAGATGTTGCAAAAATAAATTCATTTATTGTTTTGACAAATATTTTACATGTACGTTCCTACCGAGACGACGAATAGAAATAACGTCTCAGGAACCTAAAAAATTAACTGAAAAATTCCAAAAGAGTTTCCAGAAGAGTCTCCAAGAGAAATTGCAGAAGAGTTTTCAGAAGCGTTTCTATAAAAGTTTCCATAAGAATCTCCAGAGAAGTTTCCGGAATAGTTACCCGAAGAGTTTTCAGAAGAATTTCCAGAAAAATTTTCAAAAGAGTTTCCAGAAGAGTTTCTAGAAGAGATTGCAGAAAAATTTCCAGAAGAGATTACAGAAGAAATACCAGAAGAAATTGCAGAGAAGTTTTCAAAAGAGTTTCGAGAAGAATTTTTAGAAGAGTTTGAAAAAAAGTTTGCAGAAGATTTTCCAGAAGAATTTCCAGGAGAGTTTTCAAAAGAGTTTCCAGAAGAGTTCTCAGAATAATTTTCAGTAGAATTTGGAGAAGAGTTTCCAGAAGAGTTTCCAGAAGAAATTCCAATAGAAATTGAAGAAGAATTTCCAGAAGCGTTACCAGAAGAGTATCCAGAAGAGTTTTCAGAATAAATTTCAGTAGAATTTGGAGAAGACTTTGCAGGCGCGTTTCCAGAAGAGATTTTAGAAGAGTTTCTAAAAGCGTTTTCAAAGAATCTCTACAAGTAATCCCAGAAGAATTTCCAGAAAAGTTTCCAGAAGAAATTTCAGAAGAATTCCCAGTAGAATTTTCAAAAGAGTTTTCAGAAGAGTTTCTCGAAGAATTTCCAGAAAATTTTCCAGAAGAATTTCCAGAAGAGTTTTCAGAAGAGTATTCACAAGAGTTTCCAGAAGCGTTTCCAGAAGAAATTGAAGAAGAAATTGAAGAAGAGTTTCCAGAAGCGTTACCAGAAGAGTTTTCAGAAGAATTTTCAGAAGAATTTTCAAAAGAGTTTCCAGAAAAGTTTCCAGAAGAAATTTCAGAAGAATTTCCAGAAGAGTTTTCAAAATAGTTTCCAGAAGAGTTTTCAAAAGAGTGTTCAGAAGAAATTCCAATAGAAATTGATGAAGAGTTTCCAGAAACGTTTCCAGAAAAGTTTTCAGAAGAGTTTTCAGTAGAATTTGGAGAAGAGTTTCCAGACGCGTTTCCAGTAGATTTTATAGAAGATTTTCCAGAAGAGGTTTTAGAAGCGTTTCTAAAATCGTTTTTAAAAGAATTTCTACAAGTAATCCCAGAATAATTTCCAGAAGAGTATCCAGAAGAATATCTGAATTATTTCCGGAATAGTTTCTAAAAGATAATCCCGGAGAGTTTTCAGAAGTTTTA
Organism: Ganaspis sp. Gsp50; assembly: GCA_011057455.1. Classification (NCBI taxonomy): domain Eukaryota; kingdom Metazoa; phylum Arthropoda; class Insecta; order Hymenoptera; family Figitidae; genus Ganaspis; species Ganaspis sp. Gsp50. Next base: position 23,370 of record WNHD01000729.1, read on the forward strand.
CTAGAAGAATTTCTAGAAGAGTTTGTAGAAGAACTCTTTAAGAGTATCCAGAAGAAATTCCAGAAATATTTGCAGAAGAGTTTCCAGAAGCGTTTTCAGAAGAATTTCCAAAAGAGTTTCCAGAAGAGTTTCCAGATGAAATTATAGAAGAGTTTTTAGGAGCGTTTCCATAAAAGTTTTCATAAAAATTTCCATAAAAATCTCCTGAGAAGAGTTTCCAGAAAAGTTTCCAGAAAAGTTTCCAGGAAAGTTTCTAGAAGAAATTCCAAAAGAATTTGCAGAAGAGTTTCCAGAAGAATTTCCAAAACAGTTTCCAGAAAAGTTTCCAGATGAAATTATAGAAAAGTTTCCAGTGGCGTTTCCATAAAAGTTTTCATAAAAATTTCCATAAAAATCTCCTGAGTAGAGTTTCCAGAAATGTTTCTAGAAGAGTTTCTAGAGGAGTTTGTAGAAGAGTTTGCAAAAAAGTTTGTAGAACATTTTCCAGTAGAAATTCCAAAAGAATTTGTACAAGAGTTTCCAGAAGAATTTCCGTAAGATTTTCTAGAAGCTTTTCCAGTAGAGTTTCCAGAACGAATTCCAGAAGAATTTGCAGAAGATCTTCCTGAAGCGTTTTCTGAAGAATTCCAGAAGTTTTTCCAGAAGATTTTTTAGAAGAAATTCTAGAAGAGTTTTCAGAAGCGTTTCCATAAAAGTTTTCATAAAAATTTCCATAAAAATCTCCTGAGAAGAGTTTCCAGAAAACTTTCCAGATGAGTTTCTAGAAGAAATTCCAAAAGAATTTGTAGAAGAGTTTCCAGAAGAGTTTTTAGAATGATTTCTCGAAGAGTTTGCAGAAGAGTTTCCTGAAGAGTTTCCAGAACAAATTCAAGAAGAATTTGCAGAAGAGTTCCAGAAGCGTTTCCTGAAGAATTCCAGAAGAGTTTCCAGAAGAGGTTCCAGAAGTGTTTTCTGAAGAATTTCCAGAAGAAATTCCAGAAGAATTTGCAGAAGAGTTTCTAAAAGAGATTTTATAAAAGGTTCCAGTAGAGTTTTCAGAAATTTTTTTTGAAGAGTTTCTAAAAGAAATTACAGAAGAATTTACAGAAGATTTTCCAGAAGAGTTTCCAGAAGAGCGTCCCGAAGAGTGTCCCGAAGGGTTTCTGGATAAGTTTTCAGAAGAGTTTTCAGAAGAATCTCCAGAATAATTTTCTGAATAGTTGCGTGAAGATTTTTTAGAACAGTTTTTAGAAAAGTTTCCAAAAGAATTATTATTTTTTTCTAGATTCTAAACAAGTTTTTAGAAAATTTTCTGGATAAACTCTTTTGAAAACTCTTCTGGAAACCCTGCTGTAAACTATGCTGGCAACTTTTCTGGAAAGTCCTCTACACTGATTATGAGAAAAATGAGTTTGCTGTTATGTGGATAGCTAACTTTTAGTATTACAGCTAATATTTAGCTGTTACAGCTAATATTTAGCTGTTACAGCTAAACATCTTAGCTGTTTTAGCTAATTCTTAGCTATTATAGCTAAAAAAGTTTGCTATTCATATAATAGCAAACCCATTTAGTTGGAACAGCTAAGAGTTAGCTAAAACAGCTAACTTTTTTTCGTGTAGAAATTCTCCAGAAACTCTTCTGGAATCGTTTCTTGGAATCCTTTGTAGTGGATATGCGAGGGATGATGCGGGAAGGGATATGAAACAAATCGAGAAATACTTAACATAAAAATATATTCTATAAGTAAGGATTGAAAAAGGTGTTAAGTACAAGTGTCGGAAAACAACTGGCTTGTCCCTCACGAAAGGGTTGCTTCATAGCCCCGGAACCCTGGTAAGGATGGTTACTTTTGCGTCGGTGGGAGTCAGGTAAAACGACAAATCTGAGACTCCCCTGCAGATGCAGGCGCAATTAGTCTGATATTTATAATACCTTCCTATCGATTTTTCGAAGTTCAAGAAATTAAGTTGTAAAAATAAACGTGAAAGTACAAACGAATAGGAGGTATCTTTGGGAAACATCTGCCTAGATATAAAAACTAAGTGCAAATAGTTGTAAAAATATAAAAGTGAAAAATAATCCTAAAAAACTGAAATTTGTCACGTAGCAACTATTAAAGAAAGTAAAAGTTTTTATTCTGTAAAATGTCTGACCTCCACACCTTTCACGTTCAATTTAATTTCTATAAAATGTAAAGGGGCAGAAAGAGTGAGGTTCTTTAGCAGCTACACTGAGAAAAAAGTTTTCTTGGTTCAATGCAAAAATGCATTGGATCTAATCTACTTTATTCTTAGATTCGGACCTAGAATATGTATTCTTGAATATTATCCTCGATTCAAGTATTTATTCTTAATTCAAAGTATTTATTCCTGATTAAGGCATAAAAATTCTTATAACGAATCGAAAAGTTTAGCAAATACAGATAAGAATCTGCAGAGCAAACTAAATTGAAACAAATTTTTTTTTTACAAACTAAAGTTTGCAAGTTATGACATTGACTTTAAGAGAAGCTGCATCTCAACAATCAATGTGTGTGACTGTGTGGCATTTTATGTAATATACTTTTTCGAAGGTTATCTTCGGGTTGTTTTATTCTATGGAGGATCATCTTTAAAGGGACTCGAAATTAATAAAAAATGCACATTTATTATTATTATGATTATAACTATAATTGAAGGATTCAGTAGTTCTGGAAGTGAGATGCAAGTGAGTTACTGATTGTAACTGTTTTGCAATTTTTTCAAATAGAATGAGCGCGTGCCATAAAAAGGATAATTCCATGAAGTAATGTCATTTCCTACCGAAAGGTTGCCTGAAGAGGAGACAGGACCTCCACGAGCTCTGGGTAAGCGTAAAGTACTTGTTCCTGTTGCTGTGAGCGGTGCTAAGAAAACCTTCGAACCGGGCTTTAAATGTCAACGCCGATGTCTACCGGTGTAAATAATTGTTATTATTAAAGTGGCAGTGCCTGGTAGGTGAGTCAGAACTCCAGGCGAAGGCGGTCTTGCCTTGTAATTTATAGATCGAAACGAATCACTGAAGGGAAGAAGACGGGTTTTCGTGGTTCATTGGGTCCCAACTCTTTGGTGGTATAGATAACTGGCGGGTGCTATTTTTGCAGAATGTAATATGTAAATCCTTGTCGGCGCTTGAAATTGAGATAAGCCAAAGCATCTGATGTCTTTCGAGCTGGGAAGGTGCGAAAAGGAAACCGATTTATTTTTCTAAACCTCTTGTGATTGGTATCATTCTTTCAATGTTGTTTTTTATGTCGTTGCAATAATTGCAAGTCACAATTATCGTTCTAAATAATGTTTGTTATCGGAATTTCTTTTTTAGTCATCAAAATTCAACATATTGGTTTTCTAATTCTCGGGGACAAAATATTAATTCAACATTTCTGTGTTTTAATTTGACTGTTTTTAATCACTTAGTAGCCAGGTTATGGTTGAGAAGTATTTTTGGAGAAGATAAGACCGAATCATTGAACCGAACTGAATCAACAATCTACAATTCTAAGGATTCACTTTCAATTGTTAAGATATATGTTGTGAAGTGGTATATTTTACGTCACAAAAATTCACCCTTTTGGTTAAGATTTTTATTTTGTTTATGATTTTGGAGCAAGAGTCACAATACCTGGGAAGAACACTTTGGTTGTTTAAGAATTTTTACTAATGAGCTTGTTTATTTTTATTATGTTTCCATATTCCGAAAGAGAATAGACAATATAATAGATAGTATAATAGACAATAGAATAGAGTTGACAAAGTCTATCTCTGCATTCAAATCACGCGCCAAATCCAGCAGAGGGCTAACCTGTCAAGTTTCAACCACAAGCAGCATTGCCTTGGTTCTGGAGTAACTGTGCGGCTGTGCCTTGGCAGAAGTTCTCAGAAATTTATGTACCAGCTTTGTTTATGGACTCCAGCCCCTTATGGTTTTTAATAAATAATCTGGGAGGACGATTCGCCTATTACCGAGTAACATCTTGAGTTGCAGTTGTGTTTCGCTCAACATCCAAATAATGGGTCAAAAGGGGTTCCTGTGCGACCAACTACTTCACTGTGCCTGGATGCTGAAACCATGTGACCGCTCGGAATATTCTGATTGGCTGGAAAACGTTCTGCTGCTACCTGTTGGAAAATTGGCGTGTCGGCTTTCACTCTTGTTCCAAATCTCGGAAATTGTAGAAGGAAAATTTCTAATCAAAATAACTTAATCTAGTAAAAGTTGAATTCCGATATTCTTTTTCTTTTAACTAAAAATGTCGTTGACTTAGGAGGAAATGGTGAGTCTTTCATTGTCTCGGGTGATCATTTTTCTTTTCTTTGACTGAATTTGTAGATTTATTAAGAGTTGACATTTTTGAGGTTAGAATCCCAGGATGTATTTCAAGTTGAACTTTTCGTCAATTTAAGTGCTCTTCCTTAGTTTATTTATTGAATTTTAATTAAGAGAATTTTTCTTCTTTTGATATATGATTTGTGTTAATTGAGTTTTAAATGATTAAGTGATTGTAATTTTGATATGCCGGCCTTCCGGTAAATGTGCTCGGAAGTCGTAGTTTGTTTTGTATAAGATCTAATTCATGAAATATCATTGCTTTATATCGAGTCATTTCTTTTATTTTAAATCATGTTATACACCAGCTTTGATTATTTTGTCTAAAAATAAACTTTCAAGTTTATTATTAATATATTAAAATATTTGTTATATTTGTTAAAATAGTAAAAATTGGTCTTTTGGCTTTCTTTCAACCTTTCGAACCTTCCTTTTCCTGTGATTTAACGAGTCTAAAATTAATGTTAGTTCTAACAGTACTTTTGGTAATTTGATTGGAAATAAATTTTGTTAAATAAAAATAATTGAATTGGATTTTAAGTGTTTGAAAAATTTAATGGCGCCCTTGATTTTTTTTCGATAATAAATATGTAGATAATTGGAATAAATTGTTTATTCCGGAATTTTACAGTGAACATTTGTTTCGACCAATTCAAAAGTCTCACAATGTTGTTTTAAGTTCTGAATTTCATTTCCCAAAATAGAAAAGACTTATTGAAATTAAGATCAGTATCCTAGCAAAGACATTTTGGTAACCAAGAAAACAAGAAATGTTTTGGCAGTTTGTCAACAGCAAAATAAATATATAAAATAAAAAAAAGTGATTTAGTAGTCCTAGGAGAATATTTTTGGATTATTTTTCAAGTCCCTTAATAAAGGCAAGATTTATTATTTTCAGTGACTTAAAACCTCGATTTCCGAAATACAAAATGATATCATATAAAAATAGCCTATAAAATTTTAATGACAGACGCACGATTTTACTGAGCAGTAAGAACCAGTTCTCCAGAAAGTAATTAGAGCTGATGTTGAGGGAAATTCTGTTCATATTAATTTGCATAATAGATGAAGTCTTGCACAATATTTGCACAAGTATTTACAGGTGTTTTTTTATCGGTGCATTCGTAAATTAGTTTCTTTAATTATAAACGTGCATTATAAAATTGTATAATAAACAGCTCGTGTGACTCGACAAAGTTCAAGGCACTTCTAATTGGGGTCGAAATGAGTCTAAATTATAATTGAAGCGGATATCGAGAGTATAACTGTACTTGGTGCAAATGCTAAAAGAAACTCCCTATTACTTATATTTACTATCGGTTGCTAAAAGGGGGTCAATTCATTTTCTATACATATTATTATCAGGCTTTTAGAACTTTTCGCGAGAAATTGACTACTTAGGTTCTAGAAAATTGTTTTCACATATCGTTTAAATTTAATTAGTGATAATTTTCTTGTAGCGTATGTGTATATGAAAGAATAAAATGTAGTTTGGTCTTTGAAAAGCCTTTTCCCACAACCTTGTTAATCTTTCGAAAATTCATCGTTTTTATATACTATACGAAATGTTACTATAATTATTTAAAAAGTATTTGATTTTCTAATAAAATTTCTGTAAAAGATTCAGATTTGGAGAGAAATTTTAAGAAATAAATTTTCTCTGATAGTAATAAAAGTTGATAAAGAAAATGTGCTAGTAAATACGCTTCATAAATGTTCCATAAGAGAGAAGTAACAGTTTTATAGAACATGTGTTACAAACTGGTTATAGATCTGTTGTATAAGCTCATTAACACAAAATTCACAAAATTCTAGAATACACATACAAAGTTAAAGAACAGGGGGCTGATTACCTAACTTCCCACTATCGACTTTCCTCTTTCCACTTTTCACTTTCCACTCCCCACATTTCACTTTCCACTTTTAACTTTTCACTTCCCGCTTTCCACTTCCCATTTCCCACTATCCACTTCTCACTTTATACTTCCTACATACTACTTTCCACTTTTTATTTTCCACTTTCCACATCCCACTTCCCATTTTTCCACTAACACTTTTAAATTTAAGAACGGTAATTTTAAAAATTAAAAAGACTCTATTTACTGTTCAGGCACAAATTTTTAGTTACAATTTTTTCAAAAGATTGATGTTTTAACTAAAATAGCAATAAATTCCTTATTTTTTAACATTTGATTGTTTACCTCAGAAAAATTTAATCCTTATTATTCAATAAATGAAAGATTTGATTAACTAAAAAATATTCATTTATTATCAAGAAAAAGGTGAATTTAGGAATACTACCCATAATTCATAAAAGCTAAGATATTGAAAAAAATACAATGAGTAAGATTAAATATGAGAAGTAACAAATAGGAGCCGAAAAGTTAACGTTGGAAATGAAATGTTGGTTTGCAAAATGTGGGGACTGTAAATTGGGATGTGGAAAGTGAAAAGTGAAAAGTTGGGAGCAAAATAAGGAAATTGGGAAGTGGAAAGTGAAATATGGGATGTGGGATGATTAAAGTGGGAAGTGGAATGAGGAGAGTGCAAATTTGGGACTGTAAATTGGGTTGTGGGAAGTGGAAAGTGAAATGTGGGATGTGGAAGGTGGGACATTTAAAGTGGAAAGTGGAATGAGGAGAGTGAAAAACTCTCCAAATTGGGTTGTGGGAAGGGAAAGTAGGAAGTGCAAAGTTAGAAGAGGGAAGTGGAAAGTGAAATATGGGATGTGGGATGTGGCAGTTGGGACATTTAAAGTGGAAATTGGAATGAGGAGAGTGAAAAACTCTCCAAATTGGGATGTGGGAAGGGAAAGTAGGAAGTGGAAAGTTAAAAGTGGTAAGTGGAAAGTGAGAAGCGGAAAGTGAGAGGTAGAAAGTTGGAAGTGAAATCTGTGAATTAGAAAGTGGAAAGTGAAATATGGGATGTGGGAAGTGGTATGTGGGATGTGGAAGGTGGGATGTTTAAAGTGGGAAGTGGAAAGAGCAGAGTGAAAAGTTGGGACTGCAAATTGGGTTGTGGAAAGGGAAAAGTAGAAAGTTGGAAGTGAAATATGGAAATTGTGAAGTGGAAAGTGAAATGTGGGATGTGGAAGGTGGGACATTTGAAGTGAGAAGTGGAATGAGGAGAGTGAAAAACTCTCCAAATTGGGTTGTGGGGAGTGGAAAGTAGGAAGTGGAAAGTGGAAAATGAAATGTGGAATGTGGGATGTGGAAGGTGGGATGTTTAATGTGGGAAGTGGAATGTGGAGAATGAATAGTTGGGACTGCAAATTGGGTTGTGGGAAGTGGAAAGTTGGAAGTTGGAAGTGAAATATGGAAATTGGGAGGCGGAAAGTGAAATGTGGGATGTGGAAGGTGGGACATTTAAAGTGAGTAGTGGAATGAGTGAAAAGTTGGGACTGCAAACTGGGTTGTGGGAAGTGGAAAGTGGGTCGTGAAAAGTTAGAAGTAGAAAGATAGAAGTGGGAAGTGAAAAGTGAAAAGTGAAAAGTGGGAAGTGGATAGTAGAAAATAGGATATGGGAAATGGAATGAGGAAAGTGAAAAGTTAAAAGTGGGGACTGGAAATTGGGATGTGCGGGAAGTGGAAAGTAGGAAGTGAGAAGTGAAAAGGAAGAAGTGGAATGAGGAGAGTGAAAAGTTGGGACTGCAAATTGGAATGTGGGAAGTGGAAAGTTAGAAGTGGAAAGTTGGAAGTGGTATGTGAAATGTGGGAAGAGAAAAGTGAAAGGTGGTGACTGGAAATTAGGATGTGGGAAGTGGAAGGTTGGAAGTGAAATATGGAAATTGGGAGGTGGAAAGTGAAATGTGGGACGTGCAAGGTGGGACATTTAAAGTGAGAAGTGGAATGAGGAGAGTGGAAAGTTAGGACTGCGAAATGTGGTGTGGGAAGTGGAAAGTGGGTTGTGGAAAGTTAGAAGTGTAAAGTTAGAAGGGGGAAGTGAAATATGGGAAATGGATGTAGGTAGGATGTAAGTAGGATGTGGAAAGTGGAATGAGGAAAGTGAAAAGTGGGATGTGAAAAAGAAGTAGAATGAGAGGAGAGTGAAAAGTTGGGACTGCAAATTGGAATGTAGGAAGTGAAAAGTGGCAAGTAGAAAGTGGAAAGTTAGAAGTGGAAAGTAGGAATTTAAGCAATCAGCCCCCAGGTTTATATCAATCTTTCGTTACATTTCTATAACATTATTTCGCAACATTTCTATAACAGGAGTCCTGCAGATGATGACGCTCAAATCTAGTTCTATAAATGTTTCACAAAATTTTATGTAGCTATTCTAAAATCCTGTCGCAGTTCATATCTACTCTCTGAAAGATTTTTGTAATTGCATGTAACAACAAAACTTTGTCCCTTACTAGTTGCATGTAACTTTTATCGCTGTTGCAAAACAGTTTTTCAACTGTTACACATTTGTAACCACGTTTTATATCTGCAACTGATCCTTCACATTGTTTGCTGGACAGTATTGGGCAATATAATAAATTAGAAAATGTGATTGTACATACTGTATGATTGTTATGTGTTGGTATACAACAGCACATCGACAAAGGTTGCCAGTACATTGTTAAGTAATTACTTAACAAGCTACTCTTGGATAATTTGTAGAAACGTAGAACGGTTCTTCCAACGAATGGAACTATTAGTCTTTTCCTCTCACAGACAAGGTCTACCTCTACCGTTTCATTGACGTGTAGAAAGCTCTTGCAAGCAGTACCGGAATCTTATACTGATGAATGAGAGGAGGCAACGCAGCTATCAAGTCAGTAGCAGAATTTTGAGAAATGCCCAGAAGTCGATGGGAACCTCAGTGGTTGGCTATTCGCATATTGTACGAACAATTAGGTGAAAGGCGCTCCCACAGGTCTCAAGATCCTGTGTATATGGACACCTATAGAATCAGATAGATACTTATAGACACTCATATAGTCACTCATAGACACTCGTATAGCCACTCGTATAGCCACTCATAGACACTCGTATAGTGAGCCTTGTGTTGGTGGTCTTCTAGACTGGATCATTTAATATACCTAGGTTGCAGTCTACCTACCGCTTGGCAATGTAGCAGTTGAGCAGTTTAGCAGTTACTACATCATGAACTGCTGGGTGAGAGAGCAGTCGAGCAAAACACACCTCGTGTTCGCCAAAGGGGACTAATCTAGCTGGTAGTTTGACGTGGCGATGATGCCGCGGTAGTAACCTTTAGGAAACCCATGGCATACACTGCTCGTTTCTCGCCTTCATGTATCTACAACAATATCGCTTCTTACACCCACTTCGCCTTGTACATGCTTTACTTACCAGCGATTCGACTCATCAGCCAGAACAATGATCGTCCACGTCAAGACGATTATCTGCATTTTCACCATGTCATAGTATCCCTTGTTCCTTTGGCAGCAAAGTATTTTATCTTGAAAACGTCTTCGAACCAGTTTTCTTATACCTCTGTATAGGCATTCTTTTTAATACACAGATGGGTTATTGCTCTCGTTCTAGTTTAATATTTCCGTGTTATTCGTTTTTAATATCTATGTGTCTTAAACATCCGCGTGAAAAGATTCCATGCAATGGTTCCAGAAGGATTTATAGAAGAGTTCCTACAAACATTTTTATAAAAGTTTTCAAGATGTTCCAGAGAAGTTTGCAGGAGAAAGTTTGGCTATCTTATGGAGAAAAGTTTCTGGATAATCTCTTCCCGAAACTAAACCGGAAATTCTTCTGGAAACTCTGTAACAACCCACATAAAATAATTTAAATACTGCCTTGGTTATTAACGTTAGTTCACTAACTTTCTGTCTCAAAGGAAGAAATTATTATTATTATTATTATTATTATTATTACTAGGAAGGCTTCGCCCCCTGCGCGCTTCGCGCGCCAACTCCCTAACATTTTCAAACATTTTTTAAAATTCCACTGTAGGCTGAAATAAATATCAAAATTTTAATTAATTATTAGAGTTTTAATAATATCAATATTGGT
>WNHD01000730.1:0-25634 GCA_011057455.1 Ganaspis sp. Gsp50
CAAAAGTAGTAGTAATTACTATGTCTGAAGAGATATACATTTATTACAGCAACTGAAGTAGTAATTACCACGTCTGCAGTGGTAGTTACTGCATTAATAATAATAATAATTACTATATTTAAAGTGATATTTGCTACAAAAAATATAGTAATTACTACGTGTAGAGTGGTATAGTGTTATTTACTAAATCGACAGGAACTATAGCAGGAATAGGGGTTACTACAACAGTAGTATAGTTGTAGAATTTTCTGCAACAGCAGTAGTAAAAGTTACTACAAAAGCGGTAGTAGAATTTACTACAAAAGCGGTAGTAGAAGTTACTACAAAATCGGTAGTAGAAGTTACTACAAAATCGGTAGTAGAAAATACTACAACAGCAGTAGTAGGAAATACTACAACAGCGGTAGTAGGAAATACTACAATAGCGGTAGCAGAAATTACTACAGAACTTGTAGTACCATTTACCACTGCCAAAATTCTGGGTACCACAAAATATAAGTAATAAGCCATACAAGTAGTAAAAATGACTAAATGTAATTTAAATGATTCCAAGTTGCTTTATTTAAAGATTATCATAATCCGATTATTAGAGGGACTGAAATCCAGATGGGAATAGTATTATTCAACGGTTTTAACGATGTTTACGATTGGAGTTAAAATACATTTCCTGTTGACGAGTTTACACTCTAATTTTCATTTTAAACGTTGTGTTGAAGTGTTTCGTGCTTATGGGTCTTAAGAAAAACATAAATACCCGATTGTCGGTCCTTAGGGATTCGCTGGCTCTTAACATGCTCTTCTCGATCAACGCAAGTGCATATTTGTTTCTTTATGAACGAGAACCAGAAGCGGGTTCTATTTCCGGACAACTTCTCTCTATTTTCAAGACTCATGAGCGTTAAAGTGCTGATTTTTTTTAACTTCCATATAATCCCATGTGCTCCCTGAGAAAATTTAGAAAATTAAACGAATTTTCTTAATATAAAAACAAATTATAATCTTTGTATTTTTTCTGGCTTCGAATATTATTAATTAAAATTTAATTCAATGGTTATTAACAAGTGAATATAGAGTTTTATACTAAAGCTGATGTTATTACTTATGATGAATTTATTTTATTTGATACTAATTAGTGTTTTCATTTGTTACTGATGAAATCGTAATCGTTTAAATCATTGAATTTTGTGATCTCGTTTGAAATTTATCACTTCGAGTTACTGAATTTTTAAATCAATTACTGATAATCCAATTAGCACACTATAATTTCATTATTAATTATTTTAATTAGTTATTACTCTTTATAACTTGTTACAAGTGTTCGTTGTGTTTATGATTGCGAAATATCAATTATATTAATTAAATTTTTAATTGTTGTATAATTGCAGATGACGCTCAACGATAAAGTTGATTAAGATAAACTTACAAGTTGAAACGAGAATTTATTAAAAACAAGGGATACATTAGATAAATTAATATATAAAAGGAGATAAATGAATTCTTTTGTCTTGAAATGAGGGCACAATGAATAAGCCTGCTCAAAATCTTCAGAGTAAAACTTAATTACTCAAAAATATGCCTAATTTCTTAAACTACATAAATATCATAAAAAGAGCTCTACTGAAAATATCCATGTGGATTTCCACGTGGATATTTCCATGGATATTTCCATGGAAATCCACATTGATATTTTCAATAGGGAGACGTTTATTTATTTTGAAATATTTTCAAATAATACTAAAATCTACATTCCACAGTATTTTTTTAAAATAGATACAGAATTTACATTCCACACAGTATTTTTTAAAAAATACTGGAATTTACATTTCGTAGTATTATTTTTTTTTAATACTGGAATTTACATTTCATAGTATTAATTTTTTTTTATACTAGAATTTACATTTCATAGTATTATTTTTTTTAATACTAGAATTTACATTCTACATAGTATTTTTTTAAATACTTCGTGAGTATTTTTTCGTATCATTTTCTGTGAATGACTTAAAAAGAATATATAATTTCTCGCCTCTCTGGAAATCTAAGATCGTTTAAAGAGACCGATACCTTTCAGTATCTGATAGGCCACTAAAAGCGCATATTTCGATCACACATCACTATAACATCGTTACCCTTTTCTTGACACGTTATCAATAAATTGATTTCACAAAATGACGGCGTGGGACGTTAATAAAACTTGGATGTCGAGAGTTAATAGAAAAAAGTGAAAAGCCGTAGCTCCGGAAACGTTGCAAACGGGAGTTATTGGAGATGAATGAAAGCACCTGTGCAGCTCGTGGGGTAGTCATAAGTAGGGCATGATTCGCTTTCATTGATAAAATCAGGCACCCAAATATCTATATCGCTTTCGGATAGATGATGAAATAAGTAGAAGGCAAGGACGGAAGGAAAAAGAGAAAGAAAGGTGTAGAAAGAATGGTAGAGAAAGAGATGGAACGATTTGTAGAGAGAGAAAGAGAGAAAGAGAGAGAGAGAGAGAGAGAACGATTTGTAAAGAGAGAAAAAGAAAGAGAGAGAAAGAGAACGATTTGTAGAGAGAGAAAAAGAAAGAGAGAGAAAGATTGGTAGAGTGAGAAAAATGAGAGAGTGGTAGAGAAAAAGAGAAGAAAGACAAAAATAGAGAGAACACGAGAGAGACAAAGATAGAGAGAATGAGTGAGTGAGATGTAAGAGAGAGGATAAAAAGAAACGGATCCTTTCACCGAGATGCTGTATTTCACATTAAGGCGATGGCAGTCAGCTGGCGCCCTTGCCCTGAGTTTGAGATGAAGAGAAGCCGGCATGGCACCTTGCGGTTCGTCTGTAATGTTTGAGGCGTGACAAAGAGTTTACGCCACCTTGGCTCGTGGTACTTTGGAGCGTTTTACCTGCAGAGTGACTCCCTTTTATGACCGAGCCCCCTTGTGCAGCTTGCAAGCACAATAAGTACAGCGCCCTAGCCTTGAGGCAAGCGTGCAATGAGTAGCGCGTTTTCGCGTTACGGAATGACGCGAGAGGAATTATTAATGCAAAGAAAAGGGCATTGTTGAAACTAGAGTAACAATCAGCTTTGTACAGAGCGGAGGTAATTCCTCCCGTCTCGTTTAACTACTGAGAATAAAGCTCGAGAAACTGGGATGCAAAAGAAGTGCTGTGTCTTGTGAAGTTGCCTCTCTCTTCTCCTTTTGCCTATCTTTTAGCAAATTAAGGCTCCACTAATTATCTCGGAAATTTTCATTAATTTGTTAATTAATTCAACATCGGTTATCTGTTTTAAACATGTGCCAGCGAGAAGGATTTTAATTAGCTTAATTTATTTTCCTAGGAAATCCTTCAAAGCAGAATAAGGCTGGTGGGGAGAGTCTCTTTACCCTCGCGAGTGTTTTGTTTCAGGGGCTTGAAAATTCTCGCAAGATATTTTCATTTTGAGAAGCCTTTTGAGTTTCACCCTGGTGTCATGAAAAATAATCTAGTGTCTCAACTTCTCTAGATGAACGAAATTCTCGCTGCTCAAATGAAAGAAAGTTTTTGTTGAGTTTCATTTTATCTACGAGTTGTTCTCAAATGTTGCTTTATGTACTCGGGAAATACAAGGCTCTAACAAAAAAGGCAATGAGGTCGTATAAAAAATTGGTGTTTTAATAAATTTTCTTAAACAAATGTTAAATCAGCCCGTAGCGAAATTCAGGAGAAAAATTTCAAAATGCAATATTGCTTTTACACAGAAGAAACAAAATGTTAAATTTCAAGATGAACTTGCGGATTTTTACAGGCATGCCTGTAGATTTTCAATTTATCTTGGAATTTAACAGGTGATGCATTGAAAAATAATAGTTTGCTTTTTCTTTGTAATTGAATGAAGGTGTGTTTACTATTTGGGTCACAAAACGATAAACATCAATTGTAGTTTATAATTTAAGTATTGATTTTTAAGCAATCTGCAATTGTTAAGTAATCATTCATTGTTAATTATTCATTATTAATTAATCATTCATTGTTAATTATTTATTATTAATTAATCATTCATTGTTAATTATTCATTATTAATTAATCATTCATTGTTAATTATTCATTATTAATTAATCATTCATTGTTAATTATTCATTATTAATTAATAATTCATTGTTAATTATTCATTATTAATTAATTATTCGTTTTTAATTAACAATTGTTAATCTTGTATGTTTTCGTTGCTAATTGAGGGGTCCCATGCAATAACACTTTAGGCGCGCGAAATTTTCTTTTTCTACTTACAATATTTGTCAGACGAAGCACGTAAACTAATGTATTGTCTGACCAATACTGTAAGTAGAAAACAAAAAGTTCGCGCGCCTAAAGTGTTATTGCATGGGACTCCTCAATTGTTAATTTATTTATTTTTTTATATTTTATAATTTATAATTAGCATACCATATCACAGAACAAACAATATGTTAAGAAATTGAACTTTTAGTCTGTAGAATTCTAATAATTTATCTTGGAATTTAGCAGGTGTTACATTGAAAAATAACATTTTGTTTTTTCTGTGGAACTTACATCGTTACGTGCATAAAGTTCAGTGTTTTTAATCATGGTATAAAAACGTGAAAGCATTTTCCCTTATTCCATAATCTTTATGACATAAAGAAAGAAAAAATTCAATCTGAAAAGCAAGAATCCATTTCGAAAACGAAATAACGTGCGTCTAAATTTCGTTCCGAGAAGAAACTCCTTCACTTTGAAGTTTTCAATTAAAGGAAGAGATACAAATTCGAAATATTATCTTTAATCAAGTAGCGCTAATCTAGCTCGTTTATTAATTAACTAAAAATGTACACGTTATATTTGAATCATGTGCAAGAGAAAGGTATTCTAATTAGGTTCTTGAAGCTTCCACAAAGGAGGATCAAGTCTCTTTATAATTCGCGTGCCTTGTTTTTATGTTCTGTTATGTCTTTTTTCCTTTGGTTGGTTATTCCAGAGGAATTTTTTCCCACTCAAGGGACCTCTTCACTTTGTTTTCAGTCTTTCCTTTCTTTTTCTCTCTTTCTCTCTTTTTCTCTTTCTATCTCTTTCTTTCTCTTGTTTTATTTCTCTCTCTCTCTCTCTCTCTGTCTTTTTTTCCGTCATTTTCTCTGTCCTTTTCTCCCTTTTTTTGTCTCTTTTTTGTCTCTTTCGTTTTTTTCTTTCAGCAATTACACACCCCTCGTTTCTCATTTACCGCACATATACAAGCTTTTCGTTGGACTTATAAAAGACGGAAAAGCATCTCTTGTGCCACTTCCACGTGGTGGACACGTGTCTGTGAACATAATCCGAAAAAAATGAGACGCGAAACCCACTTCGATAAATCTCGCTGCTCTAATGCGAATGAACACATCGCAAAAACAGATTGCGTGACGTGTTCACGTAGTAGTAGTTGATAAAATTTATGGGCTACTAATCGACACCAAACAGGACCATTTCTGGGAAACGCCAAAACTTCTCAGGATTTCATTTTCTCCTGCTTCCCTACAAGAGCGTGCAAGGGAATCTCTTCAGAATTTATTGCTACTCCTTTTAGTCCTCTACGTATATAGAAACAATTTTTTGACGCGTAACAGATTTTAGGGTAAAGGGAAGATTGATTTTTATAATTTTTCTATGACAAGAGTTTGTTTCTTTGTATTAAACGGGTATAAAAAATAGAAATAGATTTTCGTAACAATATTTCGTATATTTTTTGGTTTCTTATGTTTCGTTATTTCTGTTGAATAAAACAGATAGAGAGTAAATATATGTTAAAATAAATGCATGCTAAAATAATTGCATGCTAAAATAATTGCATGCTAAAATAATTGCATGCTAAAATAATTGTATGCTAAAATAAATGTATGTTAAAATAAATATATATTAATATAAATATCTGTTAAAAATAAAAAATCTGTTAAATAAATAAATCTGTTAAAAATGAAAAAATCTGTTAAATAAATAAATCTGTTAAAAGTGAAAAAATCTGTTAAATAAATAAATCTGTTAAAATGTATTTAGATAATAAGTGTAATTAAGTAAGTAAAAAATGAGTATAGTAAATTATATAGCACATTTGCAAGAATATGCGTATTTCATTAAAAGGCGTTGCAAATAATTTTTCAAACGTCAACAAATCCCGTTGTCCAATTTGGCTTGGTGTGATTCCACTTTCAGTAGAACAAAGGATTGGAAAATAAATCATAAAAACTAATTTAGAGTTTTGTTTATGAAAAAGATTGTAAATCAGATTTACAATGTGTTATGGTTTTAGAAAAATTACATTTGCTGGAGACAATTTTTCTTTACCGGAACACAGAAGGAAATTATTTCTTGTTTCTTTTCGGATGTCAGGGATACGTTCTTTGGGTGAGCAACGCGACAGGAAGAATTGTAGAATGAGTGACGTGATATGAGCCAGACTCCAAGAATTTTGAAATTGAATCCTCGCTTCTTTTTTTAACGGATAAAAAAAAGTCTTTTTAAATTTCTTGATGAAAAGTTATTTTAAGAAAGAATGGAGAATCCAGACTTTTCTATTCTTTTGACATAATTCATTTTAAATGTTTTTCAAAACGTCCGTCAAAAGTTTACGCTAACTTGGGCTTTTCACGTTTGTTTCATTTTCGTTATCACTCCTTTTCCGTTTTCTCTTTTCAGTTTTATTCTATTTAGTACTTGTTTTCCTTTTCTTCAGTTTGTTATTAACTTTCTTTTTTGTTTTTAACTTTCTTTTTTGTTATTAACTTTCTTTTTTGTTATTAACTTTCTTTTTTGTTATTAACTTTCTTTTTTGTTATTAACTTTCTTTTGTATTTTATTCCTTCTTCTGTATCTTTCATCTTTTATTTTTCTTTTCTTTTTTGGGTTTATTCTTCTCATTCTATTTTATTTTGTTCTTCAACTTTATTCTACCATCTTTTTCTTACATTTCATCTTTTTCTTGCACTTTATCTTTTTCTTACACTTTATCTTTTGCCACTTTATGTTTTTATGTCCTTTATCTCTTTTATCACTTTCTTACACGACAGCTCTTTTTTCCTCCATTGTGTCTTGTTTACATCTTTAATCCCTTTTTATCCATTTTCGAAGTGTCGATAAATTTTCGCAGCGAATGTTTAAAAAAACTGGAGCAGAAACAATTTATTAAGGACTTGGGTTTTTTTTTCTAGAAGTGAATCAATTATTTATGCGGCGGTACTTTAAAGAATTCTTGGAGAAATGAAGATTGAAAAAGGCGTTCTTTAGGATGCCGAAATCCTCATTAATTTAGTTGAAAATCGTCACTAAACTGTGGCCACAATGAGTAATGACTAGCTGTCGTCAGGAAGCGGTTGAAAAGTTGTTCGAAGCCATTAAGTGACTAGAGAAATCCGTGGTGGTGGGAGAGAAAAAAAGTTGCAGCTTTGGTATCTTGAAAAATATTTCTACGTCACGTCATTTAGACGAAGATCGGCTTGTTAACAAGTATTACTCCGTCTGCACTTTCTTCAACGGATGTGTTCAGATTTTAAACGGATCGCTTAAATGTTGTGGCACGGGTGACAGCTGTCACCCAGCGTAGGAGGTAAAAACGCGCAAAAAAGTCAGCGTTAAGTGACATTTCTGTGACCCACTCCAAGTTTTACTGCTAAATATATTCTGCACTGTTACACGAAAAAGTTCTCTTGCAAAGATCCCCTAACGGGGTAAAACTTTCCAGCATATTTTATCCGACCTTATTTTATTTACACTCTGTATTTTTACGTCTCATTTTCCAATCATTTGTTGCGCTTTTGCAACATTAATTGAAATTCAATAGCGTTTAATTAAATTATAGTTAAAAACAACTAAATGCAATTAATTGTTTAACCTTTCGTTTCACTGATTGAAAAATGGCATCGCTTTCATATATGTTTTTATGCAAAATTGAAACTATAAACAGACTGGGGCATTAAACATTTATTTTGTTGAACGTAAACAAATTAACGTAAACAATGGATAAACAATTTTTCGTGTCCAATATTCAAATTTCCCTTGGATTTTAATTTATAAAAAGTGATTTTTATAAAAAATGATTTTTAAAAAAACAAATTTTTTATTTAGTATTTTTTTGTGTGTTTTGAATGAGGTGTATTACATGCATTACATATCAATGATGAAACCAGAAACTGGAAACATGTCGATCAAGCATACCAGGTGTCAGCTATGTGTGCTTCAACGAACAGAGTTCTCGAATTATTCGCATATTATCGAACGTGGCATTTGAACTCACAGTCAATCGGATTGGTTCCTTTCCTTTGATCTGCTTAGTCATTGACAGTAAGCTCGTATATCCAGATTGGAATTCGAGATAATTTGTTTTAAGATGAAACACAACTTATTACTGATTTAATTAAAGGACCACCAATTCCTGCCGTAATGAGAATAATTCCTTCAACAATCGGAACAATGTACTTAATTGTGATTTCAAAACAAACTTCAAATGGCGAACAACTTCCTTTCTTCACCAATGTGGTTTAAATTTACCATTATTTCTTTTGATGTTTTTGAAAACGTGTTTTAAAGAATTTATTTAAAAATACAATTGTAATAGACAGTAATAATTGGCTTTTTAATTCAATGAATTGGCTGTTTATTTTAATTAATTCGATTTTTATGTTAATTAATTCGACTTTTATGTTAATTAATTCGATTTTTATGTTAATTAATTCGATTTTTAGGTTAATTAATGCGATTTTTAATTCAATTAATTTGCTCTTTAATTTAATTCGCTTATAACGTTAGCGAGGAACGTTCTTTTTTTATTGAAAATCTTTGATCTCCTTGAGATTTCCAGTAATCGAAAATATCGACAAAAAAGGACAAACAGATGAAAAAGCACGTTATTTATTCAATGATTCGAGGTCGCAACTATTTTCAGAATTTATTTGTAGAGAAACTTGAATAAGAAATCCTCGTTTATTTTAGAAAATTGAATTAGAGTCTTTATTAAGTCTCGAAAAATTATTGTTCTCAAATTTCTCGACAGTACTTGGTTCCGGATTTAGAATTCAGTCCATTATTTAAATCGCATTACTTTAGAATGAGTAATTTCGGTCTGGAGACGTTTTAAAATAGTTGCACCTGCACGAGTCAGACTGCTTGCCTTTTTATAGAAATTTATGTCAAGATTTTCTTTATCGGATTGATTTTACCAGCTAATCCGATTATAAATCTTTGAAGAAGATTTCCAATGTTTCCAGCTGTCTATATAACCGTTTATAATTATCAATTTTTAATACTTTCTTGAAATATGAATTTGCCACTGTAGCAATAATTTCATGGGTCAAGGTTTCACTTCGACCCAGAAAGGGCAATAAAAATAAAAGAAAAAGGCAAATTTGGCGGAATCCTATTTCAAAAAATTATACTGTTTGATTGAGCTTAAAAATTGACAGCGAAAAGTCCTACAGTAATTTTCTTTCTTTATCGTAGTTTTCGAGATATTAGGCATTGAAATTGACCAATTAAGTGACACTTATAGCGGAGCGTTGCGAGAAAAAGAACCTGACTCCCCACTTTTTACTCATCCCCACTTCGGACGCTTGATCAAGCCCCGCCTTTCGCTTTACACTTTCCGCTGGAAATTGCCCACGATTGGTCAACTTTGACGCCAAATAACTAGAAAACCACTATGAATAACAAAAAACGACTCAGGACTTTTCGGTTCGGTTTTTCGAGCCGAATAAAATATTTTCACGCGAAAATAATTTTTAGTACGAATGCTCGCTATCAACACGAATGTTAGTGCTGCCAAATATTCGTTAAGAATAGAAGTTTTTTAAGAAAAGAAAAGGATTTTTCAAAGAAAATTTTTTTTCTTTGGATTTTTTAAGAAACGAAAGTTTTTTATAGAAGAAGTTACAAGTCGTAAAAATAAAGAAACAAGAATATCGGAAAGTAGCTCATCATTTTTTTTCGCGTGGAGTTTTTTGACCCGAAAGAGGGAAGAGTAAAAAACGCGTTAACGCCCCGTCGAAGGGGCAGCTGCGTTAAGAAAGAAGAACGCGTAAAACGTATAAGTAGTAAGCATCGGTGCGAAACGAGCGAATGCTATTCGCGAATCGTGCCGCAGTCAAGCTGCAGCAAAACATGTCGACGACCGTTCACAGTTCAAGGGATGATGCCTTTGAGACGTTGCTTCGATCGAATTGAACCCAGAGCCGGATTAAAGCATGTGCAAAGAAGAAACTCTAGAATGAATTCGGAAACCTAGCTTGGTCCCCTTTTCCAATGCTACGCTCGATTTCATTGTGATAAATAATGTATACTATTGGGGTTGCTGATCTTCAAACTCTTGGAAAATATTAGATTCGATCAGAAACTAAGTGAATCATTATTAGGGGGACCGCTTAATACTTATGGATGAAAAGGCAGAATTTTTAAGAGATACTAACTTTGTAAAGCCAAGAGCAAAATTAATCAAAGCCACTTATTGATTTAAAAACATCAAGGGAAGTGGATTCTGGAAAAAAATTATCTTCATTCAACAAAGTCAAACGGCTCACTGCATTTGATTGATTATTCCTTTCGTATGGAAACTCTTGTATCGATAATGCTCTTACATCTCTATCTTTTGACAGGTGGTTAGTGAAAAAACAATTTTATTTATGATATTCCTTTTTTTATTACTATTTTTTATTATTCTTTTTTATTTTTTTATTACTTTTCACTACATTCCTGTTTAGTTATCATTTATCGATTTATTCGTTTGTCAATCCTTTACAAGATACTTTTGCGTCTAAAGGAACGTCTATTTTTCTTGAATTTAATTTTTTAGGACTCTAACAAAATTTTTAGCAGTCGCTCAAAACATTTTTCTAGCTCTTGAAAATTCAAGAAATAATTTTCCTTTAGCCCCAAAATATTCTTTTTATTGATTTTTCAGCATTGCAAAGACCTACATCTTTTATCAAATTTGTAAATTAAATCCTGTCCCTAAAATGTTTAAAACAATTTTGTAACTTTACTCGTAATTCCGCTCTTTGATTAAAGAAGTATGAAAGAATCGATAGATTGCATTTGCAATTTTGTTTTAATTGCGCCCGTAATTCCTAAAAACAGATGAATGGGGAGTGAATCTGATTAAAAAGATACATGCAGATTTAATTAATTTAGTAAAAGGTGTATTACACTTTGTTATTAAATTCGCTGCATGAAAAGAACAAGTCATGCATAAACATGAACACTCGTGATATTAACTGGTTCTTGTTGATTTAGGACACGTTAATTGTTTATTTACTAATTAATTACGTGACGCAGTTGGCGGTTTACTTGTGTAATTAGAACCGCAGGTTCCATCGGGACCCTGTCATGAATTTCTTCTTGATTTGCTAGTGTGTGTTTATGGCTTTAGTCTGTTTCAACAGACAGGTACTACTCTCATGTCGCCCACGTGTTTATGTTTCGTCGTTACGCATATCTGCCTTGAATTCCTTTGGGGTGGGGGAGGTAGAGGTGAAATGCAATGTTAACCCCGATGGAAACACCCAGTCGTGCGAATAAATACCCTCAAAATCAGTTCCGAATTTTGCGTACGAGCAGACATACCACACGCTCATTGTGTCCAGGCGGCAATGCAAAACAATGTATATATATATATATTTTCATTTCTTTTTTTCTCATTAATCACTAAAAGCAGAGATAATGCCAAATTTGTGTGCCGAAACATGCGCTGTTTTAATTAACTCGGCTGCAAGTAAAGTTTGTTTTTATAAAAACAATTCAGTAAAAACAAAACAATAAAGTCTTTAAAAAAACGTGGGTAGCGCAAATTTTAATGAAAACAATTTTTTAGTAAAAAGATTTTTTATGAAAACGAATTTTAGTTAAAAGTAGAATACAATTTTTGTAAAAACAATGTTGGTGTACCACAATTTTTTATGAAAAGAAAGTTTTTTATGTGCGATGTTTGTACTTATTTTCCGCGTTATAAATATAACTTATATATTTTCAGTATAGCTGAAAATTATAATTAGAACTAATAACAGTGACCGAGAATAGTTCAGCTAGTAGTGATAATAATATAATGGCAATAATGAAAATAATTTCCGTTTTGTTTGTTGCAGGTAATTTTTATGGCTTTCCTATACTGAGTTCATGATTAATCTTTAGATGGACTAGAGTTTGGTAAGAAATTATTTATGCAATTTGAAGGAGTGACAGATGTATCAAAAAAACAGTTGAAAATGTTGCTAGGATAGTTGAAACGGAAATAATTAGCACTGTAAATAAATTATTGTATGAATTGTTGTAAATTATTGTATGAATTGTTGTAAATTATTGTATGAATTGTTGTAAATTATTGTATGAATTGTTGTAAATTATTGTATAAATTGTTGTAAATTATTGTATAATTATCGTGGTAATAAATTATGTATTAACAGGCGTTGTTTTAAATTTGAATATTTTAAAAACTTTTTTAAAACTTACATAAATATGCTCAAGTTTGTTATATTAAAGAGATAAATTACAGAAAGTTTTTTAAAAAATGTTACAAGTGTTGAAGAGATAAATATCCATTTTCCAACCGTCATACCTTTTTCAAATTGTTAGGAAAAGTTTTCTCTATTTTGTTACAAAAGTTGACTAACAATCGCAAGTGTTTTCAATAGCTGGAAAATACCCATTTGTTCACCTTGTTAAATACATTTTGCTTATTTTGCTTCAAAGTTTATTCATTTCGTTACAAAAAATTCGTCCTTTTTGTTACGAAAAATTCGAACTTTTTGTTACGAAAAATTCGTCATTTTTGTTACAAAAAATTCATCCTTTTTGTTACAAAAAGTTTGTCCTTTTTGTTACGAAAAATTCGTCCTTGTTACAAAAAATTCGTCCTTCTTGTTACAAAAACTTTGCTCATTTTGTTATACAATTTGTTCACCTTGTTACAAAACATTAGTTCACTTTGTTCACTTTCCCAAAAAGAAATTTTCTTTTCCACGCCAGATTTACTCTTTAATAACAAGTTGAGCACATTAATGTAAGTGTGACCGTATTTAATAGAGTTTTGCGATTAAAAGAATTTTTCGTAGTGATAAAATTGAATGCAATTAATGTAGCACAAAGGTATAAAATGGTCTCTGTAAAATAGGACGTAATTAGCAATTAGATTGAATTTCCTTTTGTAAATTGAATCGAGTTATTCCAATTAGAGTGAATTTTAATTGGCATTGAATGGCAAGAGTCATTTACAGTAGATAATGCATCAGGATAGTATCGAGAACTTGATAGATCAGAAACCGATACATGGAGCGCGATACTGCAACCTACTTACTACAACAAAGCAAATTGCACATGATGCTGGTTGCAAGTAACATGCATTGAATTGTCAGAAAGATATCTCTTGTCAATTTCAAATGACATTTAGCCATCGCTTACCCTAATTTCAATTTACCAGTGTCCGATTTATCCTGCATAAATTCATGTCGTAGTTTCTGCTGAATATCATTAGGATACAAAGGGTTCAAAGTTCAGTTGAGCATCGGCGAGTAGTATTTACTCGTATCTACTCTATTTGCAACACCATTGTGAAGCCACTGTCTCGTAAATTGTGAAATTTCGGTTCAGCTTCGTACATTGCATCTATGTTCATCCGAACGCGAGTATCAATACAACCGCTGAGTGGACTAACAGCTAAGTTGATTTAGAGTTTAGAGCCGATAGTACATTTTCAAGTTTAGCCTTTACATGCAAGTTTTCCTATGGCATTTGTGTATTATTGTAACACATTTCTGTCAGATTTCGGATTATGAACGCGTTTGTCAAAAATACTATTGTGCCCTTTTTGCATTTCTGAAATTATAGGTGCAGTTAACTTTGATGTTTCAAACTGACAATGAAAGTATCAATTTGATTGATATTAACGCAGTTGGCAACTGTCTTGATACTTTTTGGTATTGAGTTGATAATTTTTTGTATTGAGTTGATACTTTTTGGTATTGAGTTGATACTTTTTGGTATTGAGTTGATACTTTTTGGTATAACAATTTGCCACTTTCAAAAAAAGTTGAGAACAGATGAATAATTTTGCTTCCTCATAGGGAAGCATTGTTTCAATTCTTTTATCTCCGTTTTGATTTCCTGTAAGTAACACTCGTGAAGAAAATTCAAGCACGCTCAAGTATTATTATATCCCGGTGATGGAATAATTCAAAATATTATTTCTCCAGGGAGTCGGAATATAATACTAACCATTACTACTCGGAAGTATCGAAATATGTATAACTCTTAAGTATTATTACTTCCGAGTATAATATCTAAGTTTAATTTTGAGTAGAATTACTCCTAAGCATCTCAGTGTAATTCTAAGTATCATTCCTTCTAAACATCCAAGTATAATTCCAAACACTATTATTTCAAAGGATTATCAAACTTGGAATAATGTTGCTTTTAATTCAACGCCCTTTCACATTTCTATGGTGTCAAATAATTTAGTTGTAAATTTCCCTAGCACCAACTTGCGATATTTGAAATTTAAATCTATTCTAATTTGAATGCCTTAAATTTGTTTTGTTTCACATTTAAACTCGGCCTCTTCAGCACCTTTTCATTTTATTTCCAATCTGAATTTTTACACTTGTATATTTCGACGCTCATACTACTTTCGTAGTATTCATCGAAGGGCTATCAAAATTAATCCTTTGATACCGAATAATTTTGATAATAATATCATCGTGCTGAAAAAAAGAAATTTATAAAATACGTATAATAAGAAATAAAGGTTTTATCAAAAAAAAATATATATATATCAAAAGAAAATATGAAAAAAAATATATAAAAAGAATAATAATAATAGTACTTGATAAAACCTGTTGTAGTGGAAGAATTAGAATGTGGTTTGTTGATTGTAGAATGGATGCGGGAGATGCATTGAAAGATTAATTTTGAAGTATAATAAGTACGAGTGAAGAGGCGGCTGGCCACATTGACGCTTGAAGAACCCTTTAATTCTTTGAAAGCACCCCTTTTCCTTGGAGAGGACACGGTCTTTTTTTATGAAACGTCTTTGAAGCTATCCACGTCTGTTGGAACGTTAGTACTTTGCGTTCAATTAGTTTCAACCTTCCTGATGGTCCAAGAGCTGCTTCTGAATCTCGGAGGCTCTATCTATCTATACCTCCTCAATACCTCATCCTCGATTCTCCTCCTTCCTTTTCACTCCTTTCTCCTGCAGCCCTCGTCCTCTTTCCGTTTGCTCTCTCTAGTTTATTTTCCACTCTACCACTTCATCGGCCCTATCTGACATCAATGACACCATTTACCCAGAATCTGGTCTAAACTTTCACACCAGCAGTCGAGCTACGCCCTTTGGCTGGCTGCTTTCTGCCGATTGCAGCGGCAAAATAATTGGCCAACGATAGATAGGAGCCCATTAGCGCCTCCACAATTAAGTGAACACCACCACCGTGTGCGATACCTTCTCGATACGCGTTCAAGAGGATGCAAAGGGAGAAAATTCAACGCATCCGAGACTCAGACGATTCGCTAAGGGCTCGTGGGAAGAATCGAGAGGAAGAGCGAGGTGTACGACCTGGATTTCGTTTTTATATAAACTTTTCCGTAAAGAAAGTGCTTTTACGTGACTTCCGTCGCTATTCATCGCAGAGAAAGAAAATATGAAAGCTTCAGAGCGATAAAAAAACCCCTCGCTCGAATCAGGCTTTTTATGCTTTTTTCGCTTAGGGGTAAAGGGGAAAAGTTACATAATTACTAATAACGTGGCGGGTTTTTTTTTTAAAGTTTTCGGGGGAGCTGTTCAGCATTAAATTGAACGAAAGAAAAAACATCTCGCTCAACCTTGTCTACGAAATTGATAGATTAATTAATCTTTATGCTTTTATAATTACTGTTTGGAAGTGCTCTCAGTTTTATTCTCAGTCTTGGTAAATGCTTTTTATACCCAAAACAAAGTCTTTATTTTTATTGGATGTACAAACTTTTGTTACTTTGACAGCTTTCTTTTACTGATTTTACTTTAATGGATCTAATTATTTCTATCGTTTGTAAATTATTGTATTGCTTCCGTATGGAGATTTTTTTATTGAATCATTTGTTCGCATTTTTTATTTTTACATGCATTATTTATTTGCATTTAATTAAAGTTTCGTTGAAGTACTTATTTTTGCATTTTTTATTTTTACATGCATTATTTATTTGCATTTAATTAAAGTTTCGTTGAAGTACTTATTATGGAAAATTTAATTTAATTAAATAATTTAGCAATTACTCTAGCAGTTACTCTAGCAATTACTCTAGTGCTTTCTATAGAAAATTAGTTTAATGAATAAAGAAAACTTTAGCAATAAATGCTAATAAATAATGAATGTAAAAATAATAAATTAATAAACTTCATAAAAAAAATTGTTTATTCAATTTTACAACACTTTTGTACTCCTGGATATATTAATTCAAAACACTAATTTTAAATACACGATGTGCAAAGAAATTTTAATTTGTAATATCTACTGGAATTTTAAAAGAAATAAAAATTTTCTAGAATTGTTGTAAATCATTTTAAGGGTGTCAATTCTCGTAGATTATAAAAAACGATGATATAAAAATACATTTTGTGAATGGATATGTTCAGGTGCATAAAGAATTTTGTGTAAATATATATAATTACGTAAAAATAGTTTAAAAACGATTTTTGTAAAATAAGAAACATTTTCTATTAAAATAAACGCTGATGTAAATGTTTGATTTCGCAAGGATTAAAATATTTAATTTCTCAAGGATTAAATATTTATTGGCACGCTGGTCGTTTTTAGTATTCCTGGTTATATTCACAAGGAGAATTTCCAAGGAATTTGTGTAACGTATTACAGGAATTGTTCAAATTTTTGAGTTGAGTAAAACAGAAAATTTGAAAAATTCGAATTACGCTCTCAGAAAATTCCTGCTCATTTTTAATATCAACGTAAAAGTATAGAAAATTTTGAGAATCCAAAATTAGTAGGTTATTTCGTAGTTTCGTTAAATTTTAATTCAAGGGAGCGGATAAAAAAAGAATCAATAAATTCTTGATTTTCTTAATCTTTATTTTATAAATATTAAATGTTGGACAGTTTTACAAATTATTTTAGAAAATTGAAAATACAGAATATCAGCAATTGTTTTTTTGGATTATTCTATAAATTATAAATTACCTTTTTATAAATGGAATTCATTTACCAAAAAATTACTAATAATTCATAAATTCTGTTTTCATTTTTGCTCTCTCATTTTATATCGTTAATTAAAAAAATATCGATAATTTCTTGGTAATAGGAAAAAATTTCTCTTTTTCCCATTTTATTTCAAAACCTGATATATCTATTTTATTTATTTTCCAACATTACTTTCTTGAAAGCATAACTTCATAAGTCCAGCTCGATCAGATATTTTGAAAAATGTTCTACTGTTTGAAACACAGAATTCAATACATTTTTTCAACTGACAGGTGTGTAAAGAGTTTTCAATTGGAAAATAATAAAAGAAAGCTATAAAGTAAGACATTATTTTCAAACTTCGATTTCTCATAAACGGCTACTTTTATAATAGCCAAACTTGGGCAAAATTATTTTCATTCAATGAACTATCGATTTGCAGTATTTAAAAAATTCAACGCTAAAAATAGAAAAAAGATAATTCAGAGCTAAAAATAAAAAAAGTAATTCAAAGCTAAAATAAGTTGTAACTTTATTTTATTATAACGTTATTTTATATAACGTAAAATCAATTTATCATTTGATTGTATAAATTTAGAATTTCTTCTGACTTTTGAGTTTGTCAAAAGCGATTAACAAATGTGTAGTTGAATTTCACTTGAAAATAAAATCA
Source organism: Ganaspis sp. Gsp50 (assembly GCA_011057455.1). Taxonomy (NCBI): domain Eukaryota; kingdom Metazoa; phylum Arthropoda; class Insecta; order Hymenoptera; family Figitidae; genus Ganaspis; species Ganaspis sp. Gsp50. The sequence goes on from WNHD01000730.1 coordinate 17,824, forward strand.
ACTTGACTGTAATTGTGAGAGCATTTCCCGGCCTTTGAGTTAAATTTGATAATACGAAGTTCCTAATTGTTGGTCCAAGGCACTAGGAAAGCTATTAAAATTCTGCCTCAAATGAATTCAAGATTCCTGAAATATTAATCTCTGTAGTAATGAATATTCCTTAAGTCTTTTGACTTAGTTTATCGCTGTAATTTCACAAAATTCAAATCAAGAGTTGTGCAGTTTTTTAAATGCAAATTTTGTATCAGCAAATAAAACAATTGGCACTGATTTTTTCCGCAAGGATTTATTTATTTACATTTGTTTGTTTTAATTTACTATACATTTTATTTGTAATTCTTAATTATAATTAAAGTTTAAAAATGGAAATAAATTATTCGAAATTTTTAATTGCAGTTGGATTACAACATTGACAAACTGAAAACAAGCGTCAAAGTTGTACATTGAAATTATTTGCCTTTAAAGTTTGCTTGTTACTCGCGTTTAAGAATTACTTGTAATTACTTGCTTTTAAAATTTACTGCAATTGCTTGCTTTTTAAATACACTTGTAATTATTTGCTTTTTAAATACATTTGCTTCTTATACATACAATTGCTTGCTTTTTAATACACTTGTAATTGTTAGCTTTTTTGTAATTGCTTGTTTTTAAAATACACTGGCAATTGCTGCTTTTAAAATACACTTGCAATTACTTGCTTTTAGCGGAATTTAAAGATCGTTTGTTGAAACTTGTTATTAGACTGAAATGCTTATTAGACTGAAGTGCTTATTAGACTGAAAGGTTTATTGGACTCGAGAAATTTCACGCTTTGGACTTTAATAACCTTTTAAAAAAGAGTCTTTTACACTGGGTACAAAAAATACAAAAGTTTTCTTTTATATTGCCTTTTTTTGAAAGACTTATTGTGCGTTTTTAATAAGTTGTAATATCCAAGCAACCTGCCCACTCATTAAGAATAAATTACACCGATGGTAATCTTCAGGCCAATCTTTCACGAAGCGTCAATAAAGAGCCATCAAGTTGCTTCTTTTCACGTTAAAACACCTATTTTGAGAAACTTATTTCGAAAGCTCCTCCTACGTGCGTTCGAACAATACGAGAATCTTCAGAAACAGGGCATCTTGAGCAAATGCTCTCAACCGTGGAGCCGTTCTCTGCGATGCGATCGACGCTTCTTCCTTGAAGTCACGTAGAGGATTCTAGCAGGATCCTATTGTAAGGCGAAGTACCGCCTTTTCATTTAGGTAGCTGATGACGGGGAAAAAATAAAATAAAATAAAAAAGAAGTTACGTCGGCTTCCGCCTGAAATAGTTCTACACATCTCTCTGAGGAGGAACGAGGAGGTGCGTGCGTATAGAAGACGCATGATTCAGAAGAGGGCGGACTGAATGATGGGGTATGAGGCGCGACGCTCCTCAGAGTGAGGTTAGGAATGCGTAATGGGTAGTGCACTGTCTGCCTCACCACCGTCTTTCTCGGGACGTGGCCTCTTTTCTTATTTTCATTTCGTTACATTCCCTTTTTCATCTTGTTTTCATCTCTTCCATTCTGTTTCTTCTCATTTCTTTCATTTTTTTCATTTCTTTTCTTTCCGTTTTTTTATTTTTTTCTTTCCGTTTTTTTATTTCTTTCTTTCAGATTTTTATTTCTTTCTTTCAGTTTTTTTATTTCTTTCTTTCAGTTTTTTATTTCTTTCTTTCAGTTTTTTTTATTTCTTTCTTTCAGTTTTTTTATTTTTTTCTTTCAGTTTCTTTATTTCTTTCTTGCAGTTTTTTTATTTCTTTCTTTCAGTTTTTTGTATTTCTTTTCTCTTCCTCTATTTTTTATTTCCTCTTTCTTCTTTTCCTCCATTTTTGATTGACTGTCTTCTTTTCGTCCCTATTTTTCTCATCCATTCTTTTCTCATCCATTTTTTCTTTTATTCCAGTCTGTTTTCTTTTTCTGTTTTTTCGATTTGTTTCTTTTTTTTCTCCAGTTCTTATTCTCCTCCATTTTGTTTCTAGTTTCACCCATTTTGTTTCCTTTTCTTCCGTTCTGCTTCTTGTTTTCTTTTTCTAGATTCTGTTTGTTCGCTTTTGCTGGACTGTCTTCTATTTTCATCAGCTGCTTCTTATTCCTTTTGCTCTGCTTCATGGAAGAGAGACTAAGGTGATAACCCGAAGTCAGTTCTTAAAAGAAAAAGGAGTTTTCGGTTTGGCTGAAATCCAAGGTTTTCTCCTAGCTTTCGTGTTCTCCTGAATCCCTTAGACGGTGTTAAGTAGAATTTCGGAATACTTTGGACAAATGTGTCGGGCTGGCCGAATTCTTCAAATGGTTCTCGTGACTTTTCTAAATCTCGAAAAGCTTTCAGATCGGGCTGCGGAATGCGTCCGGTTTAGCGAAAAGTGTTGCGAGAATTGCATATGTCACACAAAAGTTGAAACCATGATTTCAAAAAAGTTGGTTTTCTGCTTTATTAAAAATTGTTTGTCTGCATTTTTGCATTTTAAAAGATTATCACGATTGCTAGTTTCGGTTACGATCTTCTTCGTGAAACTTTCCGAGTTACGATCTTCTTAAAGTTCTCTGAGTTACGATCTTCTTAAAGTTCTCTATGAGTTACGATCTTTTTCCCTAACTTTTTCGAGTTACGTTTTCCGAAAATCTCAGAGTTTCTTTCTCAGACGTTTCCGAATTGCTAATCCTGAATTTTTCGAATAGAAACAGTTATATGTTCGTGATTAAACAAACAAAAAATGTTGTAAAGTACAAGTAATTTACAAGGTTTTTTTTGCGTCAAGACCCGAAATGCGGAACGTTGAAATAGAGAAACTAGAGCAAAAGAAAAGAGGTTGAAAAAAGAGAGAAAAAATAGCATAATTCCAGATTTGGAGATAAATATATACCGAAAACATTCCTCGGGGCTTGAGATGTTAAAATGTAACATTTCCGAGAAAGTGAGAAGCGAGGAATGACCCGTTGCGGCAAATTAAATCCCTCTTGATTTTACTTCTCAAGGTAACAAAATGGAACTGGGCGAGACAAATTCTATTCATTAAGGGACCGCATGTAATCCTGGCTGATTTGCTACTCCAATTTTCGTAATGCCACATTGCCTTCGTAGTGGTTAGAACTTAAAATCTTACGAAATTAGTCGCGTTTAACAAGCCTTTTATGGAAACGAGGCTTAATAGTATTCTTTGGAAGTAGTAATCCGGTTCAAAATCTGAACACAGGCCAATATGCTGAGTTTCTAAATTACCTTTGCCCGGATAAGGGTTCCAAGGGACAAACAATGTAGTGTCTTTAATGAAGGCGTTATTATACGCACTCTATGTGGTTGACCGGTGAAACCAGCAAGATCATTAACAGCTTTTCTCGGGGGATCAGAATGCAAGGCATTCGAAAATTAAGGGCGAAATTAAAAACGGGAAATAGGGAATAAGTCCAGAAATGAAGAAGGGAAAAACAAGATTAGAGGAAGAGATAAAAAGACGATTAGAGAATGATGTTAGAAAAAACTTTCAAGAAAACATCAATAAAACAACAAAAGAAAAGAGATTAAAATATATGGACTGTCATTAATACGGAAAGGTATCACAGTTTAGAGGAACCATTTTTTCATTACAATTTTTTATTAGAATTTGTTATTATAATTTGTTATTAGAATTTGTTATTACAATTCTTTTTATGACAACTTTTATTACAATTTTTAATTAACATTTATCATCATTACTTTATTATTATTATTTATTTCTATGTAACCATTACCAATTTTATATACGATATTTTATATTCTGATAGTAATTATTTTCGTTAAAAACTGCCCTAACAATTATTTATTAGTTGTAAATTGTTTCAACAATTGTTAGTTAAAAACTGTTCAAAAAATTATTAGACACAAATTGTTCCAACAACTATCACAAATTGTTCCAACAACTACCCAGTGGGAAATTAACCATTGGCAATTTTCCACTGGGTATCGCAAATTGTTCCAACAACTATCACAAATTGTTCCAACAACTATCGCAGATTGTTTCAACAACTATCGCAAATTGTTCCAACAATTATTAGCAAAAAGTGTTTAAATAATTACTAGTTGCAAATTGTCCCAACAATTATTAGTTGAAAAGTGTTAACACAATTGTTAGTTAAAAATCCTTGAAATAATGAAGTCACGTCTTTGCCTTTTTATGCGAGAAAAAATATTCCCCGAGTGACACGAATTCTCTGAAAGTTCTAAATACAGAAAGTTTGAAGCATGTTATTTCTGTTTCTCAGTAAACCAGTCAAAATTACGTTTGAATACGGGAAATGAGGCAAGTTTAAAATTCAAATTAGTGTAAAAATCCAGATCGAACGAAGAGTTTCAACTGAACTGGAGAAACAAACCCTCTTATTAACCAATTAGAGCCAAAGCAGCTCTGTAACATCAAAGTATCATTTGGATTTCTATGCTATTGGTGGAAAAAAAAACATTTCGCAATCCTGAGGCTAAAATGCTTTGAAATTGAGAACACGTCAGCGCAATAAATCATTGTATTTACACAAAGAGATAAATAGATAAAATTCTCATTATTTCTCTTTGATACACGATTCAGAGGTAGTATTTTCTGGAACATTCATATCAGTCATACTTTGTTACAAACGCTACTGTAAACCACGTTTCGCGATCATAAATAATAAGATAAAGGGAATCGCTAATTAGGCTTTTAATGCATATTGGGAATTAATTTTTATTTAGCACTTGTTTTTTCTAGTGTGTCTGTCTTCTTCCGTTTGGATGGCCTTATTCAAAAAAAATATAAAGAAAGTAGACATGGAATAGGAACATATTGGAATCTAGTACCGAACGCCATCTGGAGAGACGCTTTGAAACTAATAAAAGAAACCTGGTGGCAAAAAAAGTAACTACAATCAGCCACGACTCTAGTGTAAATTTTTTTTATTATTGTTATTATTATTTTTACTATCTCTGTTAAACTGGCATTCTTATTTATTTTTAAATTATAAATAATTATTCAAAATTAAATAAAAACAAATGAATAAAATTGAAAATCGAGCAACGGAATAATGCATGGACCTAAGAAATATAGAGAAAAGTGCGTTCATTACTTTCGTGTTTCATTACAACAATGCAATCGGAAAAGTTTGAATAAAGCGAAAACCAGAAAAGTCAATACGTTGAGAAAAGTGAATGCAGCTGTCTGTACGAAATCCTGTTAAGTGAAAGTTTTATAAAAATTTGTCTCTTCTCACGTGAAATACAATTGAAAGTAACTAATCCTTGAACAAGAAGAAGCTTGAGAATTTTTAAAAAAGAAATAACGACTTTTCATGAGTTTCCCTAGAGTCTTTTTTCGCTCGATTTAAGGATTCGAAAAGGAAGGTTGATTTTATTATTTGCCTCCTTCAATAGAGGGAAAATCTGGGGAAAAAACTGATGGAGAAATCAATGAACGGAACCGAACTCCATCACGATTAAATGCTAGTCTCTTGGGACCAATTAGAGTGTTGCCTATCTGAAAACAAGGACTCTGTGAAATGGAAAACATTTCGTTGTCATGCTCTCGTGAAACTGCATTTTCCCTTGAAATTGAAAACGGACCCGGTGGAAGCAGTGGTACTCGAAACTTGATATTCCACCGCAACGACTTTAGACACTGTATAAGTACAAGTACAAGGATAGCCACCTCGATCGAAGGACAATCAGAGCTTTTGGTGAAACGAGCAACCGCAGAGACAAAGCGCAATTCACTGCCCTCAGTCTTGACGCACTTGACTCGAGTACTGAAATAAGAGAAGTCAAAGTGATTTGCCGTTGCAGCCAAAGTCAAGCAGTACATTCCTGGATTTCTTGCTCAAGTCCTAGTCCCACTTCTCTCTTTCTTGGCATTTCACACGATGCTCGACGGACCGAAGAATCGTGGTCAACGCATGCCTCAAATAAGTGCCATTTTATTCCCGAGAAAATGCTCACCAATAAAAAATTCGCCTTGCAATTGAATCAATCTTTCCTTTTAAAACCAACTTGCTCAAATTAAACTTACATCAACTTGCTGAAAGAACACTTAAATTGTTTACGACCCTCTAAATCTCAACCAGTTAAATCTCAGTGATTCAAAAGCAATTAGTTGTCCCGTGAGAGTAAGTTCAGAACAATTTTGCTATAGTTGAAAATGGAGATTTATCGTCCATAATTTTATGTCTTTATTTATTTAATTTCGTCCCTCGGGCTCGAGATCCCTTTCTCAAACAAAATGTTACTATTTACATTGCCTGCTTTCATAAAAATAGATTCACACATAGTTATACAATTTTTACATTCTCACCAATAATGAGAAAATATTCTGCGATTTCGGACTTTTGCCACTTTTATCACTTTTTTCAATTTAATTCATACATTTCGTCTAAATCTACATACGTCATGGAAGTTTTTATAAAAACGATCGTTATCCAAAACAATTATGATCCCAAAGGCAAAAAAAATATAAAAAATATGCCTTGTCAAGATTCTGCGGATCTTCAGTTGGATATTGACTATTTGTCAGAATGGTGTAGGAATAATCATATGTCAATTAATATCAATAAAAGTCTGGTAATCTCTTATACAAAAATAAAATTATAAAATCTAAAGAAAATCGAATCTCCTTTAAGATAATTTTAAATTAACGCTTGATATAAATTTAAAAACTATGAATTTGGATCACAAAATAATTTAATACAAAAAATCACAGTCAATAGTATATTTGATAATGCACAATAAATAAATTCAATTTTATAAATTCATTTCATTGAGATACTAATTGAATAAAAACGCGGCATTCATTCCTGCACTCTTCGATTAAAATGAATTAACAGTTAAACGGTTTTCGATATCGAGAAGAATTAAATGACAAAATATAAAACAGAAAGATTCGATATAAATATGACATTAAAGAATGAATAGAAAATATGAATTAAGACGACAAGGAGAGCACTGAAGGATCAAGTCTCTCAAAGTGACTTAAAGAGTTTAAATAATAAAATTTAAGCAGTAAAACTTATCCAGCCGGGGAAACTGGCGTCGTGAGGGATGATGGCGTGGTTTCCGGAAAATGTCTCGTCAATTATGTGTAAATCAAATTCGGAATCCAATCGTGTTCCAATTGTCTAAAAAATCCGCTGTCGTCAAAGGGCCCAAATCTCAGCCGGATATTTCAATTTATGAACAGCTTATCGATCCTTCGTCTCGAGACCTCCGCACACGTGCCGTCCTCAGCTCCCTTTTTCCACGATTTAAACGCGCCACTCTTTATTGAATAAAGAAAATAAAACCGCGAAATCAATATAAAAGGAATTAGTAATAAAAATGTTATCACTGAATTTTTAATTTGTAATATTCTTAATTTAATCGGAAATTACACTATGATTTTAATACCTTTGTACTGTCGGCGACCTACGAAGACGTGGCGCTAATTCAATCCGCCGGACTGGAGAAAATGAGGACGAATCGTGCGCGGAAATCCCTTTTATGAGTTCCCCGATAGCTACCCCCCCACATTGAAACATTCCCCCCGTCCATCGGTACCCACGCTTCATCAATCCCTTTGGCGCCTTTTCCACGAAATTATACGGTCTTTCTCGAAACTCGTTAAAGAGGAAACGCGCGAATACTCAAATAACTACCCGATTCCTTCACTCTTTTTCTAAAAAGGGCATTATGTTTTATCACTATAACATTGATAACGTTGACCTAACTAGAGCTAATCAAGTTTGTGATCTGGGAGTTTTGTTTTGTAGCAATCTTTCTTTTGATAACCACATTTCAAATGTAGTTTCTAGTGCA